>JAODUO010001392.1:107500-175682 GCA_025642075.2 Ridgeia piscesae | reverse complement strand
CTAGTCACTCCTTCACTCTAAACCCCCTCCACTCTTTCCCTGTCCTCTCTGGTCACTCCTTCACTCTCAACCCCTCCACTCTTCCCCTGTCCTCTCTAGTCACTCCTTCACCCTCAACCCCTCCACTCTTCCCCTGTCCTCTCTAGTCACTCCTTCACTCTCAACCCCTCCACTTTTCCCTGTCCTCTCTAGTCACCCCTTCACTCTCAACCCCTCCACTCTTCCCCTGTCCTCTTAGTCACTCCTTCACCCTCAACCCCCTCCACTCTTCCCCTGTCCTCTCTAGTCACTCCTTCACTCTCAACCCCTCCACTCTTCCCCTGTCCTCTCTAGTCACTCCTTCACTCTCAACCCCTCCACTCTTCCCCTGTCTTCTCTAGTCACTCCTTCACCCTCAACCCCTCCACTCTTTCCCTGTCCTCTCTGGTCACTCCTTCACTCTCAACCCCTCCACTCTTCCCCTGTCCTCTCTGGTCACTCCTTCACTCTCAACCCCTCCACTCTTCCCCTGTCCTCTCTAGTCACTCCTTCACTCTCAACCCCTCCACTTTTTCCCTGTCCTCTCTAGTCACTCCTTCACTCTCAACCCCTCCACTCTTTCCCTGTCCTCTCTGGTCACTCCTTCACTCTCAACCCCTCCACTCTTCCCCTGTCCTCTCTAGTCACTCCTTCACTCTCAACCCCTCCACTCTTCCCCTGTCCTCTCTAGTCACTCCTTCACTCTCAACCCCTCCACTTTCCCCTGTCCTTTTAGTCACTTTCACTCTCAACCCCTCCACTTTCCCCTGTCCTCTCTAGTCACTCCTTCACCCTAAACCCCTCCACTCTTCCCCTGTCCTCTCAGTCACTCCTTCACTCTAAACCCCCTCCACTCTTCCCCTGTCCTCTCTAGTCACTCCTTCACTCTCAACCCCCTCCACTCTTCCCCTGTCCTCTCTAGTCACTCCTTCACTCTCAACCCCTCCCTCTTCCCCTGTCCTCTCTGTCACCCCTTTCCCCAACCCCCCCCTTTCCCCTGTCCTCTCTAGTCACTCCTTCACTCTCAACCCCTCCACTTTCCCCTGTCCTCTCTAGTCACTCCTTCACTCTCAACCCCTCCACTCTTCCCCTGTCCTTTTAGTCACTCCTTCACTCTCAACCCCTCCACCTTTCCCTGCCCTCTCTAACTTTCACTTCAACCCTCCACTCTTCCCCTGTCCTCTCTGTCACTCCTTCACTCTCAACCCCTCCACTCTTTCCCTTTTTTGTCACTCCTTCACTCTCAACCCCTCCACTCTTCCCCTGTCCTCCTAGTCACTCCTTCACCCTCAACCCCTCCACTCTTTCCCTGTCCTCTCTAGTCACTCCTTCACTCTCAACCCATCCACTCTTTCCCTGTCCTCTCTGGTCACTCCTTCACTCTCAACCCCTCCACTCTTCCCCTGTCCTCCCTAGTCACTCCTTCACCCTCAACCCCTCCACTCTTCCCCTGTCCTCTCGTCACTCCTTCACTCTCAACCCCTCCACTCTTCCCCTGTCCTCCCTAGTCACTCCTTCACCCTCAACCCCTCCACTCTTCCCCTGTCCTCTCTAGTCACTCCTTCACCTCAACCCCTCCACTCTTCCCCTGTCCTCCCTAGTCACTCCTTCACTCTCAACCCCTCCACTCTTTCCCTGTCCTCTCTGGTCACTCCTTCACTCTCAACCCCTCCACTCTTTCCCTGTCCTCTCTGGTCACTCCTTCACTCTCAACCCCTCCACTCTTCCCCTGTCCTCTCTAGTCACTCCTTCACTCTCAACCCCTCCACTCTTCCCCTGTCCTCTCTAGTCACTCCTTCACTCTCAACCCCTCCACTCTTCCCCTGTCTTCTCTAGTCACTCCTTCACCCTCAACCCCTCCACTCTTTCCCTGTCCTCTCTGGTCACTCCTTCACTCTCAACCCCTCCACTCTTCCCCTGTCCTCTCGGTCACTCCTTCACTCTCAACCCCTCCACTCTTCCCCTGTCCTCTCTAGTCACTCCTTCACTCTCAACCCCTCCACTCTTCCCCTGTCCTCTCTAGTCACTCCTTCACTCTCAACCCCTCCACTCTTTCCCTGTCCTCTCTGGTCACTCCTTCACTCTCAACCCCTCCACTCTTCCCCTGTCCTCTCTAGTCACTCCTTCACTCTCAACCCCTCCACTCTTCCCCTGTCCTCTCTAGTCACTCCTTCACTCTCAACCCCTCCACTATTCCCCTGTCCTCTCTAGTCACTCCTTCACTCTCAACCCCTCCACTCTTCCCCTGTCCTCTCTAGTCACTCCTTCACCCTCAACCCCTCCACTCTTCCCCTGTCCTCTCTAGTCACTCCTTCACTCTCAACCCCTCCACTCTTCCCCTGTCCTCTCTAGTCACCCTTCACTCTCAACCCCTCCACTCTTCCCCTGTCCTCTCTAGTCACTCCTTCACTCTCAACCCCCCACTTTTCCCCCGCCCTTTTCCCCTTTTCACTCTCAACCCCTCCACTCTTCCCCTGTCCTCTCTAGTCACTCCTTCACTCTCAACCCCTCCACTATTCCCCTGTCCTCTCTGGTCACTCCTTCACTCTCAACCCCTCCACTCTTCCCCTGTCCTCTCTAGTCACTCCTTCACTCTCAACCCCTCCACTCTTCCCCTGTCCTCTCTAGTCACTCCTTCACTCTCAACCTCTCCACTCTTCCCCTGTCCTCTCTAGTCACTCCTTCACTCTCAACCTCTCCACTCTTCCCCTGTCCTCTCTAGTCACTCCTTCACTCTCAACCTCTCCACTCTTCCCCTGTCCTCTCTAGTCACTCCTTCACTCTCAACCTCTCCACTCTTCCCCTGTCCTCTCTAGTCACTCCTTCACCCTCAACCCCTCCACTATTCCCCTGTCCTCTCTAGTCACTCCTTCACCCTCAACCCCTCCACTATTCCCCTGTCCTCTCTAGTCACTCCTTCACTCTCAACCCCTCCACTCTTCCCCTGTCCTCTCTAGTCACTCCTTCACTCTCAACCCCTCCACTCTTCCCCTGTCCTCTCTAGTCACTCCTTCACTCTCAACCCCTCCACTCTTCCCCTGTCCTCTCTAGTCACTCCTTCACTCTCAACCCCTCCACTCTTTCCCTGTCCTCTCTAGTCACTCCTTCACTCTCAACCCCTCCACTCTTCCCCTGTCCTCTCTAGTCACTCCTTCACCCTCAACCCCTCCACTCTTCCCCTGTCCTCTCTAGTCACTCCTTCACCCTCAACCCCTCCACTTTCCCCTGTCCTCTCTAGTCACTCCCCCCTCAACCCCTCCACTTTTTCCCTGTCCTCTCTGGTCACCCTTCACTCTCAACCCCTCCACTCTTCCCCTGTCCTCTCTAGTCACTCCTTCACCCTCAACCCCTCCACTCTTCCCCTGTCCTCTCTAGTCACTCCTTCACTCTCAACCCCTCCACTCTTTCCCTGTCCTCTCTAGTCACCCCTTCACTCTCAACCCCTCCACTCTTCCCCTGTCCTCTCTAGTCACTCCTTCACCCTCAACCCCTCCACTCTTCCCCTGTCCTCTCTAGTCACTCCTTCACTCTCAACCCCTCCACTCTTCCCCTGTCCTCTCTAGTCACTCCTTCACTCTCAACCCCTCCACTCTTCCCCTGTCCTCTCAGTCACTCCTTCACTCTCAACCCCTCCACTCTTCCCCTGTCCTCTCTAGTCACTCCTTCACTCTCAACCCCTCCACTCTTCCCCTGTCCTCTCTAGTCACTCCTTCACTCTCAACCCCTCCACTCTTCCCCTGTCCTCTCTGGTCACTCCTTCACTCTCAACCCCTCCACTCTTTCCCTGTCCTCTCTGGTCACTCCTTCACTCTCAACCCCTCCACTCTTTCCCTGTCCTCTCTGGTCACTCCTTCACTCTCAACCCCTCCACTCTTCCCCTGTCCTCTCTGGTCACTCCTTCACCCTCAACCCCTCCACTCTTTCCCTGTCCTCTCTGGTCACTCCTTCACTCTCAACCCCTCCACTCTTTCCCTGTCCTCTCTAGTCACTCCTTCACCCTCAACCCCTCCACTCTTTCCCTGTCCTCTCTGGTCACTCCTTCACCCTCAACCCCTCCCCCTTTTCCCCTATCCTCTCTGGTCACTCCTTCACCCTCAACCCCTCCACTCTTCCCCTGTCCTCCCTAGTCACTCTGTATTCCCTTCACCAGTCACTGTCACACTGATCATGTCTGGTAGTAAGTGTCCTGTCGTTGACTCACTCATGTCAACACAGTATTGACTGGTGCTAAAACGTTCTGTTTGTGTTGACAGCCTGTCCCTCCAACTGCAAGACGTGTACGTGGTCAACCGACAAGACTGTCTGTGATGATGGACAGTGTGAGATTGGCTACACACAGGGCACTATACCGGTATTGGTGGTTGATAAACCCAGCAAGTGACCTTCAAATACTCTTTGTTCATGATTGCATGTCTGTACGCCACCTGTAGACTTAATCACCAACTGAAGTGCTCTCATAACAACATAACCGAGACCGACCACATAGACAACAAAACCAGTAAAGGAAACACAAATTCTATCACGTCACACTACATATACAGTCCCATCTGGAATACCATCGCACAGCTAAAATGTCTGAGATCAAACAGTTCTACTAGATTACCTACCACTCCACCACCATACAGACCCAGGTCAAATAAGACAGCAACTACATTCACCCTACTTTTGTGCATCATCCTATCAGGAGACATCCAACTAAATCCAGGCCCCATCTCCAAAGATACCGAAATCCTGACCACTAATCATGTTGACCCTACACGACCTAACAGCCTCATTGACAGAACAAACACAAATGACACATCCCAAACCTATGATCTAACCTTTGGACCGAACCCCCAAAATACTTCAACCCCTGAACATAGCAAGAAAACCAAACGAAACACATTAACGCAATCCTGATCAATACCAACAGCATCAAAAGTATCACCAAGACAACCCAATTAAAAACAACCATCCAGTCAAATAATCCAGACATCATGTTCCTAGTTGAAACCAAAATAGACGAAAACTACCCTACCTACTCATTCCTTCCACCCAACTATAACGCCATCCGTAAAGACAGAAGCATCCATGGAGGTGGTGTCCTCATAGCCTTTCGAGATGACATTGTTGCCGAGCCACTAACCAACCTAAACTCAAACTGTGAAATAGTGTGGACAAAAGTTCATTTTACAAGAAATAAATCCATTTACTTTGCCAGCTACTACCGACCCCCCAATGACCATCTCCAATCACTTGAAGCCCTGCACGAATCTCTGACAAAACTATATAGAACACAGAAAACCCCACCAAATGTAGTCATAGCAGGAGACTTCAACCTTCCCGATATCAACTGGAGTAAACAGCAAATCACTAACAACAGAACAGCCAGCAAACACAATAAACTTCTTGAAATCATTAATGAATTTGGCCTGCAAAACATGATGAACAATCCCACACGAATTGACTCTGGCAATATCCTTGACCTTATACTCACCTCAAACCCCTCAATAATCGTAAATACTCACACCACCCCTGGAATGAGTGACCACGAAGCTGTGACCTTTAATTAAACCTAAACCCTGTCCGTAACAGAAAACCACCACACAAAATCTTCCAATATAAATCTGCAAACTGGGATAAACTCAAGGATGATATAAATCAACTAACATCAACATACTTCCACAGGAACCCAAACTCAAGAGACATAAATGAAAATTGGAACTTCTTCAGGAATAATCTTACTTCGTTAGTTGACCGCAATATTCCTAGCCGAAACACCAAAGCCAAAGCGCACCTCCCCTGGATTACACGTGAAATAATAAGAATGCAAAGAAAACCAACAAAAGCCACAAAAAAACAAAACAAACTGGACGAAACAGTGACTGGGAAAAGTTTAGGCAACTCCGAAGACAAGCCAGCAAAGCTGCAGCCAAATCCTACTCAGACTACCTAAATAACCACATTGGAGAAAGTCTAAAAAAAAACCCAAAACAATTCTGGTCATTCATGAAAGTAAACAAACGTGAATGCATTGGCATCCCTACTTTGCAAACAAATGGCCAAATAATCACAAATGATCGCGACAAGGCAAATACCCCTTTAAAAACCATTTTAGCTCCGTATTCACCCAAGAAATCTACCCTATCCCCAAACTATCTCCATCCGTCTACTCCGATATCCCCTTCCTCGAAATTGGGATAGACGGAGTAGTTAAGCAACTGAAAAAATTTAAAACAAAATAAAGCTACAGGCCCAGATGAATTACCTGCTAGGGTCCTCAAAAGGCTGCAGCAGAAATAACCCCAATTATCACACACATTTTTCAGCAGTCATACAACACTTCTAAACTTCCAGATGACTGGCTCCAGGCACTAGTAACACCAATACACAAAAAGAGCCTAAATCAGACCCTGCCAATTACAGACCCATTTCATTAACATGCATCCTCTGCAAAGTGATGGAGCACATTATCCTTAGCAACATGTGGAAACACTTACACAAACACAACATCCTCCTCCACTTTCAACATGGTTTCCAGTCAGGGCTGTCTTGTGAGTCCCAACTCATCGAGACAGTCCATGACTGAAAAACAGCTATGGATAACAAGTCACAGATAGATGCCATCCTGCTTGATTTCCCAAAGCCTTTGACAAAGTCCCTCATAAACGCCTCCTATCAAAATTAGCCTTCTATGGAATAACTGGAAACACAAAAAACTGGATAAAATCATTTCTTTCGCACCGAAAACAGAGAGTTTCAGTCAACGGGGCCCTGTCGGATAATACATGTGTTACATCTGGAGTACCACATCAGTCCCAGGACCAGTTCTTTTTCTGCTATACATAAATGACATAAACAACAACATTCAATCCCAATACGGCTCTTTGCTGATGACAGCATCATCTATCGCATAATCAAATCTGAAACAGATAACAACATCCTCCAATCTGACCTGATCCAACTACAAACATGGTCCAACAAATGGCAAATGGGTTTAACATCCCCAAATGTGTGCACCTCCCCAAAAACAAACAAAACCAAACCCAGACTACATTCGTATTCCCTTTGTGGTGTGCCACTCTCCCCAGTCTCCAGCCACCCATATCTTGGAATAAAATTAGATACTAAACTAACCTGGGGAATCACATCACTGACATAGCTTCCAAATCATCAAAAGTTTTAGGTATGATCAAACGAACCCTCGGACCATGCAAACCTAATGTAAAAGAAACGGCCTATAACATGCTAGTCCGACCAAAACTTGAATATGCCTCTCCTATATGGAATCCACACACCACTACCCAAATTAAACATCTTGAAAAGGTACAGCACTGTGCAGCCAGATTTGTCAAAAACTACCATCGATGCCAAACAGCCACAACAGACCTAATAGCCACCCTTGGATGGCCCACTCTTGAGCGACGCAGGATTATCAAACAAGCAATGACATTTAAAATTTTTTTTAATAACAATCAACATCACACCACCACCGGGCCTACTAAAACCATCAAAAAACCGTGGCCATTACATCGCCACCAGGTGCCGCATCAACACTGCAGTGTTCTCCTTTTACCCCCGTGCAATTCGCATCTGGAACATGATCCCACCACACATTACTGCAATAGAAAATCCCATAGCTTTTCAAGCAGCAATAATGAACCTCCCCTTCCCAACACCCAATCACCTAAATTGCCTGTAAAACAAACAAACAAGTTATAACAAAGAAACAAACAAACAAACAAACAAACAAACAAACAAACAAACATACATACAACCAAACGCATGCGCACAAGAAGCACTACAAACTCCTGCGTTAGCCCAAGTTTGGGCTGTTTGGAGTAAACAACCTGAGACCTGAGACCTGAGATCATATTCCCAATTGTGGTCACCTGCTTTAGAAACCTGGCGCTGCTGTTTTGTTATTAACTTCAACGGTTTTGTCTCTGATGTGTTAAGCTTCTGAGAGAAGTTGGGCTGGTTTGTGAAGGAAGAAGTCTGCCCAGTAACAGGAGGTCATAGGGAGTGAGAGGGGAATTTTGGGAAAATATAGCGAATGGTGGGGTAAAGTCTCGGAACCCATAGGAATGGGAATTAAAATCTGGGAGCACATAGGGGGGGTGTAGTGTCTGGGGGACATGGGAGGAAAGTGTGGGAGGACATAGGGAGTGTAGTGTCTGGGGGACATGGGAGGAAAGTGTGGGAGGACATAGGGAGTGTAGTGTCTGGGGGACATGGGAGGAAAGTGTGGGAGGACACAGGGAGTGTAGTGTCTGGGGGACATGGGAGGAAAGTGTGGGAGGACACAGGGAGTGTAGTGTCTGGGGGACATGGGAGGAAAGTGTGGGAGGACACAGGGAGTGTAGTGTCTGGGGGACATGGGAGGAAAGTGTGGGAGGACACAGGGAGTGTAGTGTCTGGGGGACATGGGAGGAAAGTGTGGGAGGACACAGGGAGTGTAGTGTCTGGGGGACATGGGAGGAAAGTGTGGGAGGACACAGGGAGTGTAGTGTCTGGGGGACATGGGAGGAAAGTGTGGGAGGACACAGGGAGTGTAGTGTCTGGGGGACATGGGAGGAAAGTGTGGGAGGACACAGGGAGTGTAGTGTCTGGGGGACATGGGAGGAAAGTGTGGGAGGACACAGGGAGTGTAGTGTCTGGGGGACATGGGAGGAAAGTGTGGGAGGACATAGGGAGTGTAGTGTCTGGGGGACATGGGAGGAAAGTGTGGGAGGACACAGGGAGTGTAGTGTCTGGGGGACATGGGAGGAAAGTGTGGGAGGACACAGGGAGTGTAGTGTCTGGGGGACATGGGAGGAAAGTGTGGGAGGACACAGGGAGTGTAGTGTCTGGGGGACATGGGAGGAAAGTGTGGGAGGACATAGGGAGTGTAGTGTCTGGGGGACATGGGAGGAAAGTGTGGGAGGACATAGGGAGTGTAGTGTCTGGGGGACATGGGAGGAAAGTGTGGGAGGACACAGGGAGTGTAGTGTCTGGGGGACATGGGAGGAAAGTGTGGGAGGACACAGGGAGTGTAGTGTCTGGGGGACATGGGAGGAAAGTGTGGGAGGACACAGGGAGTGTAGTGTCTGGGGGACATGGGAGGAAAGTGTGGGAGGACACAGGGAGTGTAGTGTCTGGGGGACATGGGAGGAAAGTGTGGGAGGACACAGGGAGTGTAGTGTCTGGGGGACATGGGAGGAAAGTGTGGGAGGACACAGGGAGTGTAGTGTCTGGGGGACATGGGAGGAAAGTGTGGGAGGACACAGGGAGTGTAGTGTCTGGGGGACATGGGAGGAAAGTGTGGGAGGACATAGGGAGTGTAGTGTCTGGGGGACATGGGAGGAAAGTGTGGGAGGACACAGGGAGTGTAGTGTCTGGGGGACATGGGAGGAAAGTGTGGGAGGACATAGGGAGTGTAGTGTCTGGGGGACATGGGAGGAAAGTGTGGGAGGACACAGGGAGTGTAGTGTCTGGGGGACATGGGAGGAAAGTGTGGGAGGACACAGGGAGTGTAGTGTCTGGGGGACATGGGAGGAAAGTGTGGGAGGACATAGGGAGTGTAGTGTCTGGGGGACATGGGAGGAAAGTGTGGGAGGACACAGGGAGTGTAGTGTCTGGGGGACATGGGAGGAAAGTGTGGGAGGACACAGGGAGTGTAGTGTCTGGGGGACATGGGAGGAAAGTGTGGGAGGACACAGGGAGTGTAGTGTCTGGGGGACATGGGAGGAAAGTGTGGGAGGACACAGGGAGTGTAGTGTCTGGGGGACATGGGAGGAAAGTGTGGGAGGACACAGGGAGTGTAGTGTCTGGGGGACATGGGAGGAAAGTGTGGGAGGACACAGGGAGTGTAGTGTCTGGGGGACATGGGAGGAAAGTGTGGGAGGACACAGGGAGTGTAGTGTCTGGGGGACATGGGAGGAAAGTGTGGGAGGACACAGGGAGTGTAGTGTCTGGGGGACATGGGAGGAAAGTGTGGGAGGACACAGGGAGTGTAGTGTCTGGGGGACATGGGAGGAAAGTGTGGGAGGACACAGGGAGTGTAGTGTCTGGGGGACATGGGAGGAAAGTGTGGGAGGACACAGGGAGTGTAGTGTCTGGGGGACATGGGAGGAAAGTGTGGGAGGACACAGGGAGTGTAGTGTCTGGGGGACATGGGAGGAAAGTGTGGGAATACATGGAAACAATGTGAAGTGGACAAAGTTGCCCAAGGCACATTCACTTCATATTATTTGTCTCTCTCTAACAACTGCTGTCTTTGATTGAACTGCTGTGGAATATGGCAATTGGAGTAATTACAACTGATGTTACCTGATGATTTCAACTGGTGTTATATTTCTGGCCAGGATTCATCAATAATTGTGAAATTACATGTCACAGAACTCAACAGACATGTGTCAAATGTGTTGTAGCTTGTGACCTCAACTGTGTCAAATGTGTTGTAGATTGTGACCTCAACTGTGTCAAATGTGTTATAGCTTGTGACCTCAACTGTGTCAAATGTGTTATAGCTTGTGACCTCAACTGTGTCAAATGTGTTGTAGATTGTGACCTCAACTGTGTCAAATGTGTTATAGCTTGTGACCTCAACTGTGTCAAATGTGTTATAGCTTGTGACCTCAACTGTGTCAAATGTGTTGTAGCATGTGACCTCAACTGTGTCAAATGTGTTGTAGCTTGTGACCTCAACTGTGTCAAATGTGTTGTAGATTGTGACCTCAACTGTGTCAAATGTGTTATAGCTTGTGACCTCAACTGTGTCAAATGTGTTGTAGCTTGTGACCTCAACTGTGTCAAATGTGTTGTAGATTGTGACCTCAACTGTGTCAAATGTGTTATAGCTTGTGACCTCAACTGTGTCAAATGTGTTGTAGCATGTGAACTCAACTGTGTCAAATGTGTTGTAGCATGTGACCTCAACTGTGTCAAATGTGTTATAGCTTGTGACCTCAACTGTGTCAAATGTGTTGTAGCATGTGACCTCAACTGTGTCAAATGTGTTGTAGCATGTGACCTCAACTGTGTCAAATGTGTTGTAGCATGTGACCTCAACTGTGTCAAATGTGTTGTAGCATGTGACCTCAACTGTGTCAAATGTGTTGTAGCATGTGACCTCAACTGTGTCAAATGTGTTGTAGCATGTGACCTCAACTGTGTCAAATGTGTTGTAGCATGTGACCTCAACTGTGTCAAATGTGTTGTAGCATGTGACCTCAACTGTGTCAAATGTGTTATAGCTTGTGACCTCAACTGTGTCAAATGTGTTGTAGCATGTGACCTCAACTGTGTCAAATGTGTTGTAGCATGTGAACTCAACTGTGTCAAATGTGTTGTAGCATGTGACCTCAACTGTGTCAAATGTGTTGTAGCTTGTGACCTCAACTGTGTCAAATGTGTTGTAGCATGTGACCTCAACTGTGTCAAATGTGTTATAGCTTGTGACCTCAACTGTGTCAAATGTGTTGTAGCATGTGACCTCAACTGTGTCAAATGTGTTGTAGCATGTGACCTCAACTGTGTCAAATGTGTTGTAGCATGTGACCTCAACTGTGTCAAATGTGTTATAGCTTGTGACCTCAACTGTGTCAAATGTGTTATAGCTTGTGACCTCAACTGTGTCAAATGTGTTGTAGCTTGTGACCTCAACTGTGTCAAATGTGTTGTAGCATGTGACCTCAACTGTGTCAAATGTGTTGTAGCATGTGAACCCCAACTGTGTCAAATGTGTTGTAGCATGTGACCTCAACTGTGTCAAATGTGTTATAGCATGTGACCTCAACTGTGTCAAATGTGTTGTAGCTTGTGACCTCAACTGTGTCAAATGTGTTGTAGCATGTGACCTCAACTGTGTCAAATGTGTTGTAGCATGTGACCTCAACTGTGTCAAATGTGTTGTAGCATGTGACCTCAACTGTGTCAAATGTGTTATAGCTTGTGACCTCAACTGTGTCAAATGTGTTATAGCTTGTGACCTCAACTGTGTCAAATGTGTTGTAGCATGTGACCTCAACTGTGTCAAATGTGTTGTAGCATGTGACCTCAACTGTGTCAAATGTGTTGTAGCATGTGACCTCAACTGTGTCAAATGTGTTGTAGCATGTGACCTCAACTGTGTCAAATGTGTTATAGCATGTGACCTCAACTGTGTCAAATGTGTTGTAGCTTGTGACCTCAACTGTGTCAAATGTGTTGTAGCATGTGACCTCAACTGTGTCAAATGTGTTGTAGCATGTGACCTCAACTGTGTCAAATGTGTTGTAGCATGTGACCTCAACTGTGTCAAATGTGTTGTAGCTTGTGACCTCAACTGTGTCAAATGTGTTATAGCTTGTGACCTCAACTGTGTCAAATGTGTTGTAGCATGTGACCTCAACTGTGTCAAATGTGTTGTAGCATGTGAACTCAACTGTGTCAAATGTGTTGTAGCATGTGACCTCAACTGTGTCAAATGTGTTGTAGCATGTGACCTCAACTGTGTCAAATGTGTTGTAGCATGTGACCTCAACTGTGTCAAATGTGTTGTAGCATGTGACCTCAACTGTGTCAAATGTGTTGTAGCATGTGACCTCAACTGTGTCAAATGTGTTGTAGCATGTGACCTCAACTGTGTCAAATGTGTTGTAGCATGTGACCTCAACTGTGATGCCTGCGGTGTCAATGGAGCTGGATTTTGTGACTCTGGCAGGTGCAAGAACAAATTTAGTTACAACGACGCCACAAAGAAATGTGTCGGTTAGTGATGTTTTATATAGAAGTTAGCAATTGCTGCAATTTGTTTTACAAACAATTTGTCTCCACATAATGCAATTGTAATTATCACAATAAACTTCATGAAATTGTCACAAATATTTGTCTAAATTGATTGTTGACCCCTATGGCACTGAGAAATTGATTGTTGACCCCTGTGGGACTGTGCATGTGGTCTGGTGTTGTAAAGCATCTCCAAATATAAACTGCAATAGTTAAATGTGGTTTTCTAATGGAACCGCTGTTAAATGAGTTTGTGTTTTTCAGCCTGCCCTGACCACTGCGAGAGTTGCACAGTGAATGCTGATGGAGATGCAGAGTGCGACGCATGCAGTTTAAAATATGGACCCAAGGCTGACAAGAAGACATGTCTGGGTTGGTCTCACTTTTGACATGTCCTACTATGTCCAGACAGCATGGATTGCAGTACTTAGCTTAACATTGGTGTTTGTCAGTTAACTTTTTTAAAGTAGCAAATCTTTCATTTACAATTAATGAACATTTTTCATCTAGGATGTTGTAAGATTAGTTCTGTCCTCACATAATATATGCAGCAGACAAGCTGTGATGCTCTATGGAGGGACATGATTATATTAGATCACTGTAGACACACTGTTGCCTCACAGACCGCTTCTGTGATGTTGAGTAAAAAATTCCAAAACATTATTTGTCTAGGTGTGTTTGTAAATAATACGCTACAAATGTCTTTGAAAGCATGGCTGCCACTGTTCGCTGGTCACAGCCTAGTGAAATAACCAGATGAAGTCTAATTATTCCTGACTTGTGTCTTACAGCCTGTCCATCAAACTGCAAGACATGCTCAGAAGATAATGGAGTGATGCTGTGTGACGAATGTTGTGCCCACTACGAGCGCAATATCGGTCAATGTGCCTCATGTCCATCCCACTGTCTCGAGTGCAGTGTGGACAACGGTGCCATGGTCTGCTCCAAGTGTGACAGTCAGTCTGTCATGATGGTGAACAAGACATGCGGCGGTGAGTATCAACAAGGTTTAATAATTCAGCCATCCAGAGCAGAAACCCCACATGGCAAGCGACCTAGGAAACCTGTAATATATTGAGCACCCCACATTATTTCTTTCTTACATTTCTGCAGTCTGTCATTTTGTGATATTTTCCAGTTTTATATTTAAACCTATCCACACTGCCAGGATTTACACAATCAGCAGATGATGTGTTCCATTTATTTAGTCTTCTGTGTGACTCATTATGACATCCATGTGATATCAGTAATATTGACTTGTGGGAGACAACACACCAACTGGCTGCTGACGATGAGATAAGAAGATGATGGGGACGGATTGGTGACGCTCTCCTGAAACCAGCGTCAAATATCACCAGGCAGGCTCTGACATGGAACTCACAAGGGAAGGAAAAAGAGGCCGTCCAAAGAACACTTGGCAAAGGGACCTCCAGGCAGTATCCTAAGACAACAGGATACACCTGGAGGCACATTGAAATAAAGCCGAGGAGAGACGCCCCTGGAGAACTGTTGTCAACACATTTATTTATATTGCTTTGTGCTGAGAGTTTGTTTCAGAAATGGTAAAGATCAAAATGACTTATCTACCCTGTCTGGTGGTTGTTGCAGTGTGTTCTGAGTGTTGTCTGTTGGTTGTTGCAGTGTGTTCTGGGTGTTGTCTGTTGGTTGTTGCAGTGTGTTCTGAGTGTTGTCTGTTGGTTGTTGCAGTGTGTTCTGAGTGTTGTCTGTTGGTTGTTGCAGTGTGTTCTGAGTGTTGTCTGTTGGTTGTTGCATTGTGTTCTGAGTGTTGTCTGTTGGTTGTTGCATTGTGTTCTGAGTGTTGTCTGTTGGTTGTTGCAGTGTGTTCTGAGTGTTGTCTGTTGGTTGTTGCATTGTGTTCTGAGTGTTGTCTGTTGGTTGTTGCATTGTGTTCTGAGTGTTGTCTGTTGGTTGTTGCAGTGTGTTCTGAGTGTTGTCTGTTGGTTGTTGCAGTGTGTTCTGAGGTGACATTTGACCACTGCAGTGAGTGCACAGTCTCTGATGGCAAATACATGTGCAAGGCCTGTAGTTCTGGATACACTTTCAAGGACGACAAGTCTGCTTGTCTCTGTAAGTAACCTGCATTTACTGTTATGTTGTTAAAAAGAACCACCTGCCATGCTTATTTGTAATTATCTATTTAAAAATATATGCAAAAACATTCTTATTAAACAACTACAAATGTGAAAGTCACATGACTGTTTTTACTATAGTCAAACTGTCATTGTGAGGTGTAATTATTTAATTGTATATTGAGATATTTTTTATTTAATTATTCTTCCGTTATTATGGTATATAAATCATGTGAAAATATTATGCTCTTACAACTTGTGACCTCTATAGAACTGTGATGACTGCATGGATGGACCAATGACATGTGTACAATGACATGTGCTCCACTAGTAACATTGTCTCTTGTATGTTCTTACAGCTGTGACATCTACACAACTGTGATGACTGCATGGATGGACCAATGACATGTGTACAATGACATGTGCTCCACTAGTAACATTGTCTCTTGTATGTTCTTACAGCGTGTGACATTTACACAACTGTGATGACTGCATGGATGGACCAATGACATGTGACATGTGTTCAGTTGTTACATTGTGTTGTTATGTTCTTACAGCTTGTGGCAGTAATGGTCTAACGGACTGTGCTGAGTGCACAGATGGACCATTGGCCTGTGACACGTGCTCCAGCGGTTACACAGCCACTGAGGACAAGACTCAGTGTGGAGGTGAGTGAGTCAAACAAACACACCCATTGCAGGCTGTTCCACCAGCTAAAAGTGGATGTACCAGGGTAGTGCATGGCATTGAAGTTACATAATCATAGAAATAACATGTATTAGCTGCCTTTTTATGTGGTAAATGAAGTTAGAATATTTATTAAAGCAAAATGTGTATGTCAGAATATGATTTTTAGAGTAACCAGTAACAAAAATATTTTCATTTTTGCTTTCTAATTATATATATATATATATATATATATACTATATATGTAACTAATTATATATATTCATACTATATATTGTATATGTATAACTAATTTTATATATATATATATATATATATATATATATATATATATATATATATTATAACAACATATTGGTCTGTGTCCACTTCAATGATGTATTGATATTACGTGTAGACATCTATGACAGTTAGACATGTCTCCAACTTGCGTGCTGTCACTGGTAAGAAGTGAGTGTTCAACTGGTCCTGTTCCTGTCCACAGTGATGTGCTATGAGTGTGAAGGGGCGGACTGTGACAAAGCCAGCATGAACTCGGTGCTGTGTCTCATCAACTCTGGCCAAGGATGCTGGGTGAGTCACTTTTATGGTTGGGAAGATGGTATAATTTATCTGTCTTCTTACAAAAAAAACAAATAATTACTTGAATATTTGTATGCTTGTAATTTGTATGCTTTACACTGCAGTCTTTTGGGGCCCTCCTGTACACTGCAGTCTGTATGGCCTCCTGTACACTGCAGTCTGTGTGGCTTCCTGTACACTGCCTCCTTCCTGTACACTGCAGTCTGTGTGGCCTCCTTCCTGTACACTGCAGTCTGTGTGGCCTCCTGTACACTGCAGTCTGTGTGGCCTCCTTCCTGTACACTGCAGTCTGTGTGGCCTCCTTCCTGTACACTGCAGTCTGTATGGCCTCCTGTACACTGCAGTCTGTGTGGCCTCCTGTACACTGCAGTTTGTGTGGCCTCCTTCCTGTACACTGCAGTCTGTGTGGCCTCCTTCCTGTACACTGCAGTCTGTGTGGCCTCCTTCCTGTACACTGCAGTCTGTATGGCCTCCTTCCTGTACACTGCAGTCTGTGTGGCCTCCTGTACACTAGTTTGTGTGGCCTCCTTCCTGTACACTGCAGTCTGTGTGGCCTCCTGTACACTGCAGTCTGTGTGGCCTCCTGTACACTGCAGTCTGTGTGTCCTCCTTCCTGTACACTGCAGTCTGTGTGGCCTCCTGTACACTGCAGTCTGTGTGGCCTCCTTCCTGTACACTGCAGTCTGTGTGGCCTCCTGTACACTGCAGTCTGTGTGGCCTCCTGTACACTGCAGTCTGTGTGGCCTCCTGTACACTGCAGTCTGTGTGGCCTCCTTTTGTACACTGCAGTCTGTGTGGCCTCCTGTACACTGCAGTCTGTGTGGCCTCCTGTACACTGCAGTCTGTGTGGCCTACTGTACACTGCAGTCTGTGTGTCCTCCTTCCTGTACACTGCAGTCTGTGTGGCCTCCTGTACACTGCAGTCTGTGTGGCCTCCTGTACACTGCAGTCTGTGTGGCCTCCTTGTACACTGCAGTCTGTGTGGCCTCCTGTACACTGCAGTCTGTGTGGCCTCCTGTACACTGCAGTCTGTGTGGCCTCCTTCCTGTACACTGCAGTCTGTGTGGCCTCCTGTACACTGCAGTCTGTGTGGCCTCCTTCCTGTACACTGCAGTCTGTGTGGCCTCCTGTACACTGCAGTCTGTGTGGCCTCCTTCCTGTACACTGCAGTCTGTGTGGCCTCCTGTACACTGCAGTCTGTGTGGCCTCCTTCCTGTACACTGCAGTCTGTGTGGCCTCCTTCCTGTACACTGCAGTCTGTGTGGCCTCCTGTACACTGCAGTCTGTGTGGCCTCCTGTACACTGCAGTCTGTGTGGCCTCCTTTCTGTACACTGCAGTCTGTGTGGCCTCCTGTACACTGCAGTCTGTGTGGCCTCCTTTCTGTACACTGCAGTCTGTGTGGCCTCCTGTACACTGCAGTCTGTGTGGCCTCCTGTACACTGCAGTCTGTGTGGCCTCCTGTAGACACGACATTACCGAGTAAAACAGTTTTCAATATTTTGTGTCCAATCTGCTGTATCCGCTGCAACACACAGCATGGCCGCTGTATAAACAAATATTTTGAGTTTCTTGACCTTTATACTTGCCCTAATTGACCTATCCTAGTGAGAAGTCTACCCAGGTTTCAAAAGTGGATTTTGAATACTCCGTCAAAATTGAAAGGTTTTCATTGAAACAACATAATACACAGTTTAACAAGGACAGTTGTATGTGTAATGTTTCATCTAGCAGCTGTCATGCCATCTTCATGTATTACTTCTGCAAAGCAAACATAAATGTAGTTTCAGTTCAACTTGTAACCACAATGCATCAGTGCCCCACTTTACTTACACCTGTGATTTGTGACAGACGAACATGGTGGAAACAGCTGACGGCGTTAAGACCCACAGTCGCAAGTGTTCCAACATCACCTGTGATGCCCCCGACGTAGAGAAATGTGTGCCAAATGGGGACGACACGGTATGTATTTCTATGACTGCTCTATCTTTTTTATTGTTATTTATTATAACCTCCATTTAACAAGATTTAACAAGATTTAACAAGATTTCATTAAACCTACACTGGTTCATTAAACCTACACTGGTTCATTAAACCTACACTGGTTCACTAAACCTACACTGGTTCACTAAACCTACACTGGTTCACTAAACCTACACTGGTTCATTAAACCTACACTGGTTCATTAAACCTACACTGGTTCATTAAACCTACACTGGTTCATTAAACCTACTCTGGTTCATTAAACCTACACTGGTTCATTAAACCTACACTGGTTCATTAAACCTACACTGGTTCATTAAACCTACTCTGGTTCATTAAACCTACTCTGGTTCATTAAACCTACTCTGGTTCATTAAACCTACACTGGTTCATTAAACTAAACCTACACTGGTTCATTAAACCTACTCTGGTTCATTAAACCTACACTGGTTCATTAAGCCTACACTGGTTCACTAAACCTACACTGGTTCATTAAACCTACTCTGGTTCATTAAACCTACTCTGGTTCATTAAACCTACTCTGGTTCATTAAACCTACACTGGTTCATTAAACCCCACTGGTTCATTAAACCTACACTGGTTCATTAAACCTACACTGGTTCATTAAACCTACACTGGTTCATTAAACCTACACTGGTTCACTAAACCTACACTGGTTCATTAAACCTACACTGGTTCACTAAACCTACACTGGTTCATTAAACCTACACTGGTTCATTAAACCTACACTGGTTCATAAACCTACACTGGTTCATTAAACCTACTCTGTTTCATTAAACCTACACTGGTTCATTAAACCTACTCTGGTTCATTAAACCTACACTGGTTCATTAAACCTACACTGGTTCATTAAACCTACACTGGTTCATTAAACCTACACTGGTTCATTAAACCTACTCTGGTTCATTAAACCTACTCTGGTTCATTAAACCTACACTGGTTCATTAAACCTACACTGGTTCATTAAACCTACACTGGTTCACTAAACCTACTCTGGTTCATTAAACCTACACTGGTTCATTAAACCTACACTGGTTCATTAAACCTACACTGGTTCATTAAACCTACACTGGTTCATTAAACCTACACTGGTTCATTAAACCTACACTGGTTCATTAAACCTACACTGGTTCATTAAACCTACACTGGTTCATTAAACCTACACTGGTTCATTAAACCTACACTGGTTCATTAAACCTACACTGGTTCATTAAACCTACACTGGTTCATTTAAAACCCACACTGGTTCATTTAAAACCCACACTGGTTCACTAAACCTACACTGGTTCATAAACCTACACTGGTTCATTAAACCTACTCTGGTTCATTAAACCTACCTGGTTCATTATACCTACACTGGTTCATTAAACCTACACTGGTTCATTAAACCTACACTGGTTCATTATACCTACACTGGTTCATTATACCTACACTGGTTCATTAACCTACACTGGTTCATTAAACCTACACTGGTTCATTAACCTACCTGGTTCATTATACCTACACTGGTTCATTAAACCTACACTGGTTCATTATTAACCTACACTGGTTCATTTAAAACCCACTCTGGTTCATTATACCTACACTGGTTCATTAAACCTACACTGGTTCATTAAACCTACCTGGTTCATTAAACCTACACTGGTTCATTAAACCTACACTGGTTCATTTAAAACCCACACTGGTTCATTAAACCTACACTGGTTCATAAACCTACACTGGTTCATTAAACCTACACTGGTTCATTAAACCTACACTGGTTCACTAAACCTACACTGGTTCATTAAACCTACACTGGTTCATTAAACCTACACTGGTTCATTAAACCTACACTGGTTCATTAAACCTACACTGGTTCATTAAACCTACACTGGTTCATTATACCTACACTGGTTCATTATACCTACACTGGTTCATTATACCTACACTGGTTCATTATACCTACACTGGTTCATTAAACCTACACTGGTTCATTAAACCTACACTGGTTCATTAAACCTATACTGGTTCATTAAACCTACACTGGTTCATTAAGCCTACACTGGTTCATTAAATCTACACTGGTTCACTAAACCTACACTGGTTCATTAAACCTACACTGGTTCACTAAACCTACACTGGTTCACTAAACCTACTCTGGTTCATTATACCTACACTGGTTCATTAAACCTACACTGGTTCATTAAACCTACTCTGGTTCATTAAACCTACACTGGTTCATTAAACCTACTCTGGTTCATTATACCTACACTGGTTCATTAAACCTACACTGGTTCATTAAACCTACACTGGTTCATTAAACCTACACTGGTTCATTAAACCTACACTGGTTCACTAAACCTACTCTGGTTCATTATACCTACACTGGTTCATTAAACCTACACTGGTTCATTAAACCTACTCTGGTTCATTAAACCTACACTGGTTCACTAAACCTACACTGGTTCATTAAACCTACACTGGTTCATTAAACCTACTCTGGTTCATTATACCTAAACTGGTTCATTATACCTACACTGGTTCATTAAACCTACTCTGGTTCATTATACCTACACTGGTTCATTATACCTACACTGGTTCATTAAACCTACACTGGTTCATTATACCTACACTGGTTCATTAAACCTACACTGGTTCATTAAACCTACACTGGTTCATTAAACCTACACTGGTTCATTAAACCTACACTGGTTCATTAAACCTACTCTGGTTCATTAAACCTACACTGGTTCATTAAACCTACACTGGTTCATTAAACCTACACTGGTTCATTATACCTACACTGGTTCATTATACCTACACTGGTTCATTAAACCTACACTGGTTCATTAAACCTACACTGGTTCATTATACCTACACTGGTTCATTAAACCTACACTGGTTCATTAAACCTACACTGGTTCATTAAACCTACACTGGTTCATTAAACCTACACTGGTTCATTAAACCTACACTGGTTCATTAAACCTACACTGGTTCATTAAACCTACACTGGTTCATTAAACCTACACTGGTTCACTAAACCTACACTGGTTCACTAAACCTACACTGGTTCATTAAACCTACACTGGTTCATTAAACCTACTCTGGTTCATTAAACCTACACTGGTTCATTGACATTACAGAAGTGCTCACGGTGCTGCAACTCCAACAACTGCAACAAGGACGACTTGAATTCAGCCCCTGGATTCCTGCGTGGTGGATTCTGGGTGAAAGTGAACATTGCGATTGCATCACTCATCACGTACTCTGTCAGTGTGCTGCTGTAGAGGACACTTCAGATGGAATGGGAACACCAAGATGACGATTGATACTGACCAACGACATGGACTCGGATCACACCCTAGTTTTCACTGCAGGCACGTAACACACAGTTGTACGACAAGTCAGCAATGTTGTCGTGTTCTACAACTGCACGTGTACGCTTTATAGTTGCATGATGGCATTAAT
This sequence comes from Ridgeia piscesae, assembly GCA_025642075.2. NCBI lineage: Eukaryota > Metazoa > Annelida > Polychaeta > Sabellida > Siboglinidae > Ridgeia > Ridgeia piscesae. The sequence goes on along the minus strand of JAODUO010001392.1, from coordinate 154,124 downwards.
GTTAACAGTGGCTCCTTACCATTGCGCCATCATTTTGTTGTTGCCTCCTGTTGTCTGTAAACGCAGCGTGGCTGTTAGACACTCCCCAACAAAGGGCACCACTGACCATACCACCACTGACCACACCACTACTGCCACAACTGGATTATACATTCGTAGTGGACAGTTCTCAAAGTGGGGCAAACAGTTGGTAGATAGACAAAGCCATTGTCGTCTACAAATTGTTACTTCACTGTGACTGTGCATTTGAATGATATAAAGATGTGGACAATGTACACATCAAATGAAAGTTGTGGCGGGGGTGATGTGATCAGTTGTACACATGTGTGTCAGTTGTGATGTAGGTTGTGTCAGTGTCATCTGCCACTGTACAGCTGCCACCATCAACTCACTGACAACGGTTTAACACTGTCCTTTATTATGTCTTGTCTTCACATGGCATGGCTTAATATACTGTGACACTTTAGAAGTAGGTCCACTTGGTATTTTATAGCACTACTGTGATACATATGGCATTATTATGGATGTGTATCATTTTAATTTTAAATTGTTTTAATATGTAATCAAATATATGAGTGTTTCTCATTTCACTGTGATGCCTCAGAGAAGTTGTTTTGAGTGGCACTCTGCCATGAACACACTTTTCTCTCGTAAGTTCCATGCTTTGTGCTGAACAGGAACAAGGCCAAATGAAAAAAGAAACATGTTTCTAATCCATTCCGTGTTCCATTTTAGATGACTTTTTATTAATTCCTGTTGAGAATAGACATTTATTGGTTTTTGTTGAAAAATCTTGGTTGGAAACTTGTCTTCAAAAACCCAATTAATTATATGGTTCCCCTTGACATTAACATAAGTCTGGCATAAACAGTTTCTTTTATTACTTGGCCTAACATCACAATGTTTGGCCGACTTTTGCACTGACAGACCAAACGAGGCAGTTGCCATAGATGCAAAGGGTAGATGACTACCATGGGTTGTTTGGCTTGTCAGTCAATCACAACATTTTGATACATGATAACTTGATCTCCCAGCTTACTCTGTGATAGATTATAGCTATTTTAAACAAATAATCAAGCTAAAATTTACATATGTATTTGTTTAGATGTCTTTATCTTAATTAGACCTGATTGTTATCAGTCTTTTACATTATACGGATAGTTTTAAAACTGATAACACCAAAGCGATGTGTTGTTTTGTTAACCTACCATAGTGTGATGTTCTGTGTTAACACAGTTCAGATAATTGGTCGGTTCTACAGAAACAACCAGTACCAAAATGTTGTCATCATGACGGCCGTCCTTTCCCCGGTATGGTAACCTGGCTGTAGATTATGTGGAGATTATCTGCTGAATCCACCAGTGTTGTACTACTGTGGTGTAGCTGTCCAGCTTTTAAACTCGGTGTCAACTGTTTAACATCGTGAATTGTCTGTAAATGTGGTATATCTTGTGATATTTTTGGTGCGTGGATACTCTGAGTTTTATAGCACAACTGTGATATATTTATTGTGTGATTACTGATTTATATATTCATATAGTGATCATAGATTTACATTTTTGGAAAGCTTTGATTTGTTTTTTATTGTTAAATATAAGTTTGACTACTAAGAATGTTGTTATTAACCAGTCAATGTAAAATTTAGATTAAGCATTATAGATTTGTTGTTATAATAATAGTATATAAATTTATAGAAAAAACTCAGAAACATTATTAAATGTTTTCCACTAAAGTGGCCATTTACAAATCATTAGGTATAGTGTGTTGTTATAAAAAAGGTGAATGCTTCACAATTGTTTGCTTGCGTTTTGTAGGAGCCACTCACAGACTTGCCACTTTTCTTGGTTAGAGGTTCATTTTTTTAGACACTCAATTCATTTTTCACTGGTTAACTGGAGTGTAAAATCCACTGCAATTTGTTGGAAATATGTCTAACTTCAAAAGTTTTTGTCTCTGACCACTGTAACTAATGTACCATTTTGTGATAATACACGATAGATGTGCATTATCATTAATTGAAAATTTGAAGCAAATACCTATTAAAAACGGATTTTACCATATTCTTACCAAGATTGTGTATATCTGGGAAATCTGTAAGTTGTGGCATGTCTGTGTAAGTCTGTTTGTTTACATCTCTGTGACCTGTGTAAAATGATTGTATTTTACAGGCACAGATAAAAAATTGTTCTTGGCTAGATTTGTCAGATGATGTCAAAGTGTGATATTTGGGTAGAGTTTGTTTCTGGTTGTTGGGTCATGTGACCAGCTGTCATAGATAGTTGTGAAGACCCAACTCTAGGTGGAATGTACATGGAAAGTTTGATGTTGTCTGAATAAACCGTCAAACTGCATATTTGTGTTTGTTTATGTTGGTTCTGCGATCATCTTCATTAACCTTCGATTAGTTGGTTTAACTGACAGCTCTCCTGTGAAGATCAGGTTTTTCATTACATGGTATGTTTAGTGTTTTTCACATCTGTATTGTCTGGGAACAAATGAAAACAAGCTTTCCCCCAAGCCTGTGTTTACCAAGTAGGTGGCACTGCATGTTCAGTATGAAATCTGAGTTATCTTTCACACACTTTCAATCTCTGATAACCTATTTATCAAACTTGCTGTTGTTACAATGTTTTTGTTGGTATTTGCCTATTTCTGTTGCTAGAATTATTGCAACTACACTGGATACTGACAATCTGACATGCATTGCTATACATACTGGCATTTGTGAGCCGTGTGTGTGTGTATATATATATATATATACATATATGTAGCAGACACCTATCAACTGTCCCAGAATGGTCAGGTAATTCCTGGATTTCACTTCAAGATCTCCCAGACTTTCACTTCAAGTCTCCACCAGACCAGGTCTCTCGTCCCGCATTCTTCCTGTCACCATCCGAGATATATTTATATATTAGGTATTTCCTGGTATCCCAGAATACGGACAAATCTCCCAGACTTTCACTTCAAGTCTCCACCAGACCAGGTCTGTCCTCTCACCATCGTCCTGTCACCATCTGAGACAGCAAGTACATGTTGATGCCAGCCGCTGTTACATTAATTTTACATGGAAATGTTAGCAATTTTTCAGGGAGAAACCAGTACGTTAAATGCCGATGAGACAGAGTGTATTGTCATTGGCACACGGAGGCAGCATGACAGAATTAAATATGTTTTCCCTATACTTAGTCAATATGTTACGGTTGCATTTCTCACATTTGTCGAATCTTATCATATTCGTGTTTTACGACCTATTCATCTGTATTGGTGACTTATAATTAATAAACATATTTACTCATTCTATGCCACTTCTGAAATGTTTGCATTTGCTTCCCTTCTGATATCGCATCATCTTTCAGACATGTGCTATCACTTACCAGGCACTTTCCTATAAGCAACCATTGTTTATACATTCATTGCTTACTTCTGTATGAAACCTGTCCAGCTTTGATAATCTAGTTCTGATTTACTTGTTGTCCCTAGAGGACACAGAGCACTGCTGGTTCCCAATTGGCGGCCATGTTAACATTTTGTCACATTATAAGGAAACTGTACCTAAGAATTTGTTTATTTCTACACATTCACTGTAGTCATGTGACTAATATGCTGATCAAATTTCGTCAAAATCACATTAATTAAATACCTCTTATGGTATTGACCACACTGCAACTGACAGCTTGCGTATATATACAAAGAGAATATATCTGTGACAGCCAACCATATAATCTGCAAGAAAATCATGCATAGTCGGTTGTTACCATATGGTGAAATAAAAAATATATATAAATAGTTATGCCACTCCTATCCTACACAATAATGTCCATATTTCACTTTAAAATGGGGATTTCAAAAAAGTGAGATAACAACTTGCCAAATGTAATGCTGTTACACAGCCCAATTAGTGCATTTGCTCAGAAGGGAACAACAGCTTACAGGCCAACATTAGATCAAAGGCATGACCGGTGACACTTCCTGTAAGCCTGTCATCTCCGACTTTCATTTGAGGACAGCTAGGGACAGCTTTGTGTCAGTGGTACAGATAGACAGTTAACTTATTTCTCTTTCAAGTCTATTCAATACTGACATATCTCTTTAAACAAATAATACATAGCTGATAAAGTTACCCCCCCCCACAATAATCTGACCATCCAGGCACTTTTGATGAGGATTTTAGACTGACCAGATGGCCTTGGCTCCTAAAAGTGGTTTTATGATATTCAGTGATAACTATCATTGGATTTAGTCTGCATTTGGTGCAATGAAGGATGCAAAAAATAAGCACTGGAGATGCATTCTGCTATGAAATTAAGACTTAATGTTGGTGTTTTCAGAAAACAAAATCCATATGAACCTATGGCATGACATTTTATGTGTGAGAGAATCATATATTATATTGGAACAATACTGTGTCAATGACAATGATAGTTACTTAGGCCATGGGCAATATGCACATTGCTCATAACAACTGGCATTGAAATGGTTTTATTTCATACATTGATAAAGCAGAAAACACAAGGCCTAAAAAGGAATATTTGATATCAGCAGTGATACCTGTGATAACAAGGAGAGAACTTAAAATTTGTTACTGCGTTCAACACGGTTGGATGATGACTGACACAGTTACTCGAGGCAAATAATGACTAGACAAAACCAGTGTGTGCATATGTGTGCGTGCTTACACACATACATACATGCACATTTCAATGCAATGCGTCTGTACACTCAATATACAGTACAGCCCTTGTAACATGCATGGTCAACTTGCCAAGAAATACCAATACCTGCGACCACAATCGAGGAATGACTGAGTTACCTGGCCTATGCAGTTAAGAGCATTATATCTGAGTTATGTATGCAGGGAACCTCCAACAACACAAAAATCTCATCATCAACGTTGAAATGACATCAGTCTCTTCACTACATACAGTCCAGGGCATTCTACTCCACATATATTGAAAATAGTAAATTTGACTGATTAGGGGGGGTATATCAATGTCTAGTTCTAATAAGCAGTCTGCAAACTGCTCTTGGCCCAAGCATATGTCCTGATGCAGCCAGTAATTCCTGTTTTTACCAATACAGTATCGTTCCAAACTAATATAGGTGATAGGTGGCATGCATCGAGTCTTCTAGACTAAATTAGACTAAGAGTCAACATGAATAATTGGTTTTTTTTACAAAATAGCTGACATAGTGTGCCAGCCACCATAACTTTGTGTTCGCTGTGTACAAGTATACAATTACTAGCACAATATTTAGCATATATTTAAATTTCTACTTTTCCACACATAACAGTGACCATTTGTGAACAAAACTACATTTCTCACACACCTCTGCAGCAGCAACATCGTCTGGTCTGCAAAAATGGCACCTGGCATTGCTGTTGCCATGGAGCTTCCTAACCCAGTTTTTAGGGCACAGAGCACTGTTAGTTTTCCCATTGGCGGCCATGTTAACGTTTTGTCAGATCACAAGGAAACTGTACCTGAGAATTTTTTTATTTCTACACAGTCACTGCAGTCATGTCACTGATCCACTGATTACATTTTGTCAAAATCACATATCTCAGGCTCTTTTAAAATGCATGCATGTGCACTGCCGGTCAATATTGACAAAATTTAGCATGCTTTTCTGCATTGGCAGGGTCATATAAGAAAAAATGCTAAAAATCACTACGCCAACTACAGTCTGCCTAACATGCGTCATCACACTGCAGATACATCATAGCACTGAATCTACTAGTATGTTTGTCCTACTGTACTCATTTCACATTAAAAAAAAATCAAAATCTCAAATGACACAATTAAGGTATTACTTTCGTATGGGTCACACCAGGAAGTCTAACTGTGGTCTGACCCTTATTGCCATACAGAGTATTCACGGATGACGTACAATTGTGGCGCCATCTATTAGATAATATGGTGTATCAATCCACCAGGTAGCACATCTATATGCAATAATTCACATAACCCTTAGTTGGTGTAGCCACAGATGTGGTGTTTGATGGATTTGAAACATGTACTTCATTAACACATTTTATTCATTCTATGTCACTTTTGAAATGTCTGCATTGGCTTCCCTTCCGATATCGCATCATCTTTCAGACATGTGCTATCACTTACCAGGCACTTTCTTATAAGCAACCATTGTACATACATTCATTGCTTACTTGTGTATGAAACCTGTCCAGCTTTGATAGTTCTGATTTACTTTTTGTCCATAGAGCGATACTAACATTGGGACCAATTAAAGGACCATTTAACTAAGACAAAGGAATATTCATCCTTACCCGGGTACACAAAATCCGTTGTTAAATCAATATGTTTGGTCAAAACGCAAATAGCTATTGCAGTATTACCGAGCACACAATCTCCATGACAACCAGTGACAAAGTCCGGCTGGCGTGTCATGGTGTTGACAGTTTTCATGAATTCAAGATCATTATTAAGGATCAAAATTGATTTTAAGACCGGATTGAGAGCTCTTAATAACATTAGTGAAATAGTCCCCAGGGTATTTTTTTGAGCTGCTCCTCTTTGGAATATGCTTCCTTCTAGTGTTAGATTAGTTGAAAATATTGCTCCATTCCGTTGTCATTTAAACATGTACTTTTATAACCTAGTCTATCAGCCACAGCTCTCTGGCTTATCAATCCATCTATTGACAACTGTGATATTTATTGACTCTGACACTGATAAACATTTGACTGTGATGTGACTTACTGGTTGTACTCAGGTTACCACAAAAAATATGTCAAATGACACATCTGAGGTAATTTCAAGTTGTACAGCTACAAAACACATCTCTGAGCAACAACAAATACATTGAATTGTCCAGTGTTGCTTAAAATGAACCCCATCACCTGCTGGGGCGACTTAGTGGAGCTGATGTTGGTCTTCTCTGCACAACATACCTAACCTGTCAACATAGCAAACCCTACCTGTTAACATAGCACACCCAACATGTCAACATAGCACACCCAACCTGTCAACATAGCACACCCAACCTTTCAACATAGCACACCCTACCTGTCAACATAGCACACCCAACCTGTCAACATAGCACAACCAACCTGTCAACATAGCACACCCAACCTGTCAACATAGCACACCCTACCTGTCAACATAGCACACCCAACCTGTCAACATAGCACACCCAACCTGTCAACACAGCACACCCAACCTGTCAACACAGCACACCCAACCTGTCAACATAGCACACCCAACCTGTCAACACAACACACCCGACCTGTCAACACAGCACACCCATGGCCATGCGAACTCCAGCTAATAGCTGATCAAATAACGTATAAAATAAAAAAGACATGCGTCAGCAAGTGTCCTAATAAGCAAATATTGTTCATTGTGTACATTAACCTTTTTAAATGTGTTAAAACTGGGAATTTAACTAAAACAAACCAAATTCTGCGGAAAAACCGCGGACCTAGAAACGCTGTGTATGGCGCGTCATTGCATTTACCCGATTCTTTGCAATCCGACGATTATGTAACGATGGCTATTATTGGCTACTCATCTTTTCATGGCCATGGTAACGGAGACTATTATAAGAGAAATTTAATTAGGTTAATATCAGACACGCAGTAACTAGCTGTTAAAACGTCATTGGTTATAAATAATCAGCCTGCCATCTATTAGATAATAAAAGAGACATGTAAAACCAATCGCTAGATGGCGCTATAGTTAATGCACGATGTTTTGCGAATGTTGTGCAATGCAACGCGTGACCATAGTACTCACTAAGTCTAAGACCAATCAATGTACACACTGTAGATACAGTATTAATACACACGTCGAGGTAATCTTGCATTATATTGACATGAATTGTTTACGCCACTAAACAACATTCTTAACGTTGATTTGTTCGTTCGATGCCACAGCGACGTCAGCGTCTCAGAACTTCGCCAGTGGCTACTTGCTAACCACTCACGTACAAATGCCCAATTGTGATTGCTTTTATCATGTGGAATAAGGTTTAGGTATAGTGTTAGGTTTATGGTTGGATTAGGGTTAGGTTGAAGATACTTTTGACAGTGGCGTAGCCAGGATTTTGCATTGGAGCCAATGGAGGGGCCATCCGACAATTTCGTAAACTCTGTATATAATATATATATATATAATTCAAACTCAACTCGCTTAAAATGAATACTGACATGATAACCAAGTTCACTGACCAGTGTAGCTTGCAGTTCAGAAAAACTATTCACAGAAGATGTCAAAGTGATAATGAAAGAGACACGATACATTATTAAAGAGACATGAAACCCAAGCCCCTACATAATATCCGCCTATATCCGGCCACCACATTCCTCGCACTACATATTCCAATCCTGCTGACAAAAACCATGATAAATACCAACATGTTGTCACTTACTCTGATGAAACAATAATTAAACATCCCTGATGTTGTGGCGTTCAACCAGTAACTTCACAACATGTAACGTTGCTTATTACAGTTTATAAATTCACAATAGGAAGTGGCATTTATCCAGTGGAAAATCGACTAGATTAATGGCTTTGGTTACAAAGAGGACTACAGCCAGTGCAAGCGCTTGAAGTAAAGTCGAACTTGGGGTGATGGGAGATAGATGCATATCACGTAAATTTATAGGAAAGGTGCTTAGTTTGTGTTTGAACCAGGTATACATGAATGCACTTGAAATGATGGCACTAAAAGAGACACAAAAGAGAACATAATACAATGATACCAATAAACAAACTAATATAAATTAGTGACATTAAACATGGCAATAATTTTTGTAATGCACATGTGCAGGCTTAAGTACTTGCTAACTATTGATAATACTATTAGTCAGACACCTGCTATCACGTTGGTATCCAAGTGCTTTGTATATCACAATGCATTGCTCGCACGGGGAACAAAGCAAAATAAATCTCACAAGTTTGTGAACTAGCAAACAGTGTTGTAATGTTAAACAGCCAAGTCATCTTGATGTGAAATAGTTCAATCTATTATCCATCTAAGTACATGTTTACAACAAAAACAGTCAACAGGGTTTTTGTGGTGCATTTCACCCTGCTCCATGGATAATATTGGTTAGCCTACTAACCCTACAGTAATAATTTGAAAATATGAAATGCCTGTTTGTTAGTCTGTTTAGCATTCACACTGTTGTTGTTGGATGCATTTTAGGTTTTGTTAGCCCTATAAATGTTTGATTTATACAGGATAAAATTTATCAACTTTATTTAATAGTCAATTAACTGCCAACTGATTGTATTGATATTACGTGTAGACATCTACGACAGTTAGAAATGTCTCCACCAACTTGCGTGCTGTCACTGGTAAGAAGTGAGTGTTCAACTGGTCCTGTTCCTGTCCACAGTGATGTGCTATGAGTGTGAAGGGGCGGTCTGTGACAAAGCCAGCATGAACTCGGTGCTGTGTCTCATCAACTCTGGCCAAGGATGCTGGGTGAGTCACTTTCATGGTTGGGAAGATGGTATAATTTATCTGTCTTCTTACAAAAACAAACAAATAATAACATTGAAATGGATTATTTGTATAGTTGACATTTTATGCTGATTTAAACATAACCACAGTATGTGTATTTTTTGTTATTACTTGATCAAAGATGGCTTTAACATCATTCAATACAGGATTGTTGTTCTGTTAGGTAGGACTATTTAGAAATGTACTCTCAGTAGCACTGTTTCCCCTGCTGTATGGTGGGCCACATCGCTGTTTTTCTAAGCCACCTTGCTCAAAATATGTCAATATTGCCACCTCATACCTCCCATGTGGGTAGCTATTTCTTGCTATAAACGTGTTTACTTTAATACACGCTACCTTGCAGTTATGCACTTGTTTCCTCTCTATATACCAGGGAATAGGTTAAAACACACTTCAGAATGCACCATTTTGAAGGTATTTAAAAAAATAGTTGTGGGTGGCCATGTCCCGGCTCCACATAGTGTCCCATCATGCCTTCGGTGCACAGTCAGCCCATCCTACCACCTCGCCCATCATTCTACTCAGGGAACACTGTAATCCACCTTGAATGTAGAGATGTTTAGGTTTTTAGGTTAATCATAATATTGAGTATATTTACCTATCAAGAAACTTGTTATGTTCTCTGAAATTATGATCTTCGAGCATATTGGTGCAAAAGAAATCAGTAGTATTATTATACTTGTGAGGTCAGTGTAACTAATATGTATGTAGGTGTAATGCAATTTGTACAGCTATCATGTGTACACATCCTTGCAGAGTAAGACATATGCCAGACCTCCAATTTCTAAGCAAAATGGCCACTGTATATTACGGAATTCATGAGATTCTCCTTGACCTCTACACTTGCATTAACTGACCTACCTGGGGTAATTATCATGTTACTTTTTGCATAGTGAAAGGTCTACAAAACCATCCAAAATGAATGCCAGAATGATTGAACATTCTGTTGTACATTTCTTTTGAAATTCTGGCCTCAAAGGTTTTCATTGACATAAGATACAGCACAGTTTTTAAAATGACACTTGTGTGGGAATGTTTGACCTAGCATGTATGTTATTCTTTATCAACATTGTTGGCACAGCAAAGCTTGACACATGGACTGATTTTTATGTAAGCAAGACACCACACACATGGGCCATCAGTTATCAGTTGCAGAAATACCTTGGTCTAAACAAATGTAGTTTCAGTTGAACTTGTAACCACAATGCATCAGTGTCCCACTTTACTTACACCTGTGATTTGTGACAGACGAACATGGTGGAAACAACTGACGGCGTTAAGACCCACAGTCGCAAGTGTTCCATCACCACCTGTGACACTCGACGTAGAGAAATGTGTGCCAAATGGGGACGACACGGTATGTATTTCTATGCCTGCTCCACCCTTGTGTGCCAAGGGTTGCTGCTGCTGAGTATGTCAGTACCAGGCAGCGGTACCCCTGGCAGATCACTTTGGATAACATGTCTTTTAAGCTCAGCCAATGAAATCGCAGTCTGGTTGACCTCCGGTCATGTGATATAATTTGCGGTGATTTCAGCCACATGGTGCTCATGTTACATGCAATGTTTAGGATATAGAAGCAAATATTCTAATACAAAAAACACGTTCAGCTGCTAATGCGATTGGGCAATACTTGCTTAACTGAGGACATGGGTTTGATAGAATTTAGGTCACACAACTTTGTCGTAAAATCATTGCATTTGCCTGGTCACACGGCATTCCCTGGCAGTGCTGAATGATGTACGAGTAACATAGTATTGGTTTGTGGTTTTCTATTAAACCTGATCTGTTGACACTGACCTGCCATTCATGTACATTCACCATTAACTGTTGCCAATGCATTCAAACAGAAGAGAAAACATTACACCAATGGGCACTGACTTGGAACTACTAAACACAACTGCCAGATACGTACACATTCACAAAGATGATGAACTAGTAGTGGAATACTAAACACAGTGATTAAACTACTACTGAAATGGCAGTTGTTAGTCTTAGAACACCACTGACACAGATACACTCACTGTCACGTGGTGTCCAGTCTCCACATCACGTAACAGATGTGGTAAAAAGGTCCACTGGTGGTGACACTTTACTCCCTGACAGACCTAATCAGTCAAACACCATTTTGACTTCTCTGGGAAGCATCCAGACATACTGCAATTAATGCACAAAGACAACTTATACACAAATATCCACCAATAGCTATAGCCAGGTACCCATTCATAGATCTGGGTGAAATGGACAAAAGATAATTATGTTATAATAACATTAAGTACAGATGTGTGCTTTGCAACCTAAAAAAGTATGAGTGTATTTACTGATTTGTTTATAAACTGGAAGATGTAATGTTCTGAGGCATACATCAACATGTGGCAGGAGAATGTTCTGCTCAGCAGAATATCTCGTCATTTGTCTTCTTTCACCTACAAATAATTAACAGTTAGTTGCATTCTGTTATGTTGTTTTCGTATATTTTTATTGTACTTTCCTTTACTATTATTAATTGACGTACAGTTTACACAACAATGTTATATTGTATGATATTATACTTTGTATTTCCTGGAATTGTTGAAATAAATATTAATCATTATAATGTAATAATGTATAAAACATTGTCACATATTTTTTTATTTGCAATGATTTGCTATTGATCTCCTACATGTAAGTGGCTAAATAAACCATATTATACATGATATGGAGTAAATGAAGTACCCTTTTCTAGTAATAGCAATCACATGTAGTCGTTGGTTTACCATTGTTCATGTTCCCACCACCAGGGCATAATCAGAGCATAGCTTTATGCAGAGACCCGTCCACCCGTCATTTGGACGGATAAAAACCGTTGTTGACGGGTAGTAATATGGGTGGAAGGGTAAAAAAATTGGAACAAAAAAAGGTTCCACAACCATAGATGTTGTCAGTTATGCCTTAGAAGTGAGTGTAAATGGTGTCACGTGTGTTTATAGTCCATTTCAGGTCATCAGACACATTTTTTATTTTGTCAACTGGCTTAACAGTTAACATCCATGTGTCCACCAAACATGTGTGACTGGCAATAATTTTGTCCTGCATAAAGCCCTGAATCAGAGGTATCCAAAATATGTACTAGCTATTCCGTAGCTTTATATTGCTTGATACAGAGGTTGACTTTGAGAAGCTGCATAAAGCCCTGAATCAGAGGTATCCAAAATATGTACTAGCTATTCCGTAGCTTTATATTGCTTGATTGTTAAGATTACTATTATTAAAATGAATGATCATTTGAGTGTAATCATCTAGGACTAGTGTTAGTGCAGTCATCCCATTACATATATTACTATTATGAACATATTAATATTAAAGTTGAAAATAATAGATATGATGAGGAGTTTCTATTAAATATCATTATAAATACAATTACAAGATGAGATGCAGTGTTTCGGTCAATATGCCCATGCCAGGGGTAATTTTGCAGAAAGTGCCATACCTGTTGGGATCGAACCAACAACGAAAACCGATACATCAGCATCTACCATTAGTTGCAAACAAACATTTTGTTTGATAAATGTAATCAATTGCTCCTAAAGGCAAGCTGATTATCTTTGTAAGACTATGGTAACTTCTCTGTGCGTTGCATTAGTGACTGATGACAGCAATAATGTGGAAACAAATTAACAATTATTCTGAGCACTAATTCCAACAGACAGAGAAATATAAGTTAGTAAAATCAAAACATTCACAAAAATAGTATATTGCATTCCAGATGTCTAATTTGCAGGGGCCCACTTCCATTAAATTAATATACATTTGCTAGTCTGTGTTAACACACACTAAACTCAGGCAAGTGAGAGGTGGCAAGTCATTTCCGGGCATGTAATCCCAAACACATTACTTTTTAATGTACATGTATAGATAGATTGAAACACTCTTGAGAGAAGTCCAAAGAACACAGTGGAGCATGACCAAACGAGTCCCAGAAATAAGGAGATTTTACTATAAATAGAAACTAAATCATCTAAGCTTACCAAGCCTGGCATACTGTATAGAAGAGATTTAATCCAGGTTTACTGAAATCAGAATCACTGATGGCTTCACAGGGTTGGTGTTTAACCAGGGTTTTACTAGTTTAACCTGGGCTAAACTAGGCTTTACTCATCTGATAACTCAGAATGATCTGATCAGAGGGGCACTATCAATGTTAATACAGTTGTTATATAATAGTATGCAATTTAATTATGACAACAGCTGTTTAAAGATAAATTAGCTATAACTCTATGATAATCAGATGATAATTGCACTATTGGTACATTCTGTTACTGAGTGAAACATCTTTTGCTGAACACTGATATATTGCATAACAGTTTAAAAGGTTTCCCTTCACATGGTAGTATTTCCAACAGCCAGAAACCCCAAGTTAATATCCATCTTATACAACCAACTTAAACATACCAGTTCAGACCATAATTGTTTTATGTATTTAACTGATTAGCACTCAGCCGATTTTAATGTGAAGCCTATGCCTCAGATATTTGACCTAGATTAAAAAAGTGTGCTTGCGCCAGTGTTTTTGCTATAGCGCCTGTATTACGCAGTTCTTGCAATTGCATGTTGTATGTATGTTGTAAATAATGAATGTACCTACACAGTGGTGTCAAAACTTTTGTTGTAACTTTAAAATATGTTGACCATTTCTTGATTTACACTCACACATTTTGAGCACTACAAGTTGGATTTATTTAAAAGAACATTAAATTATCTACACATAGTCACTGGTATATAATATAATTTGTTATAATATGTTACACATGTAATAAACAGACTAGACTACCCATTGTCACAAAACATTATTGTTTACATCCTGATTGCTTCTGAACCAGTCCATGTCAGTGTCACATCGTTGTCATGGTTACGCAGTGGTAAATCCAGATTTGCACCAACTCACTTTGCGTTCAATGTCGGAATCGACATCGTCAAGCTTGCTTGCATATTCGTGAATTTGACGCGCTGCCTCTGCTGCGGTGAACAAGCGGCGACTGGAGGACATTTCTAAATGTCCAAAAGCAAAAACTATTGGTGTTAAATTTTTGAAAACGAGGTAAATATTTTGGGGAACTGAAGTATCCAAAATAGCCACAATTTAATTGTATATGTCTAGATAGGTGTCGCATTTATTGCATCACATAATCACTAGATAGAACCACTTAAACCGAATTCAAATGCTGTGCTGTATTCGCTGACTGGCTATGGCCAACCTGAGGAGATTCCAGCTGACAGCCAATGCCAGACTTGGGTGCTAATGGGTTAAGCCAGGCCAGGAAGTCCAGATTAAAATAGCCTTTTATCTATGTGCCATAGCCATAAAATGCATATTGTTCTCACACTGGTCACTGCACTAATTAATGCACTAATTACTGGCAGACTCTTCTGAAGAAGAAGTGCAGTGAATCCAGCCAGTCAAATAGCCTACACCAGTAGAACCTGGTGTCAGCATGCAGGTTATGGAACAGGGCTACATAGTCTACCCTCTCAGCAGGCAGCAGTTGTATTTACAGCCAACAACTGGATTCATCTTCTACTGGTGTGTGTATCACCTAAATCTGGTCCTTTCTCTGTTTTATATTGTTAATAAATATACGTGAAACACTGCCTGCTATATTGTTTCACATTGTGATAAAATAGTTTATGAAGGTTTAGCCCAACCTAGGTTTAACCCGGGGAGCGGCTTCAACTTCATCAAAAGGACTTCAAAATCACCACAAACTATACCAGAAGCCACAACAAGAAATTGTACAAGATGCCCAGTAGACTTGACACCAGAAAAAAAATTTCTTTTCACCTCACATCTTTGAAGGTTGGAACAACCGTCCTCAGCAAACTATACTTGCCTTCAAAAGAATGTGGGTTATGTCAATTAATTTTGGACATAAAAGGACCACTGTGGACAGCCAGTGCCCTGGTCCTAGCAGTGAATACCCTCAGCACCACTACAAATATTGGCTTGGCTAATATGTTTTTTAAAAGGCTGGCTAGTTGTGTGATACTTCATAACTAAAATGGTAACATTGTAACTACAATATATACGTATGTACAGTGTATGTATGTTATAGTATAGCGTCTTCATGGTGTACAATGGGAGGAAATGTCTTAATTTGTTTAGCATTCCTATACGTTGTTCCCTTTTTGATAAATTATTAATGTTCATCTATGTATACTCCTATACATTTTGTAAAGTCGACTTGTTCTGTTCTGTTTCCAGTTATTAGTATTTCTGCTAAAGGCTAAAGCCAGGCTTTCTGGCCATGTGCTCTGAAAGATGACTACCTGAGAATAGCTGCAGAACTGAAAGTCCCTGGAAAAAGACAACAATTGTCAAAAAAGACATGGACTTGAGGGAGCGGAAGGAGGCAGAGGTGGAAGACTGGAAGAAGTGGTGATGACTTGTATCTGTATTGTGAACTGGCAAAATGTCCTAAGGACACATCACGCCAGTGCACATGGTGCCATGATGGTGGGTTGTCCAACATAATTGCTAAAATGTTGGATTACATTATTTTGAGAGTGCTTGGAGGTACATGTAGATAATTTCATTATTTTATTGTGGATGGGAAGAAGCTGTTTCCACGTATGTTTGTAGAGTGTTTAATTTGTAAGAACTGACTGTTTACGTGAAGACCTAGTGTTTTGTTGGATATAGTGATCTAGTGGAATATATATGTGTTCCATCTTGTATATTATGTTGTCTTTTATATTTTATTCTTGTTTGGAGGGCATTCCACTGGAGGTCTTTAAGAAATCGCGTTACTATTATGCACACAACTCTCTAAAAGCTGTTTTTTCTACGGTTTTAATATTTTTAGGCAGTGTGTATCCCATGATGCTGATGCATATTTAAGTATTGGACGGACAAAGGTTGTGTAGACTATAGACTTAATGTGTGTTGGGTGTTTATATGAATTTCTCCTAATGACTCTGTCTGCTGTACTTTCCTAGCAACTGAGTTGCACTGTGCTGTCCAGTTTAATGTATTTGAGATTTGTATGCCAAGATAACAATGCGATACAACAAATTTAAGTTGTTGGCCACAGGTATAGAGATTTGGTATCAGTTTCTTGAGGCTAATGTCATTATAAAACATTTGGTGTTGTTGAATTTCACAAGCCATGTATTTTGCCATTCCTCAAATTTGGGCAGATCATTGATATTATTTATCCAAGATGGCAAGAAATCAGTAGAATGTTTCAAAGTTGTTTTTACTGATTATTGCAGTTTTGTCACGTATATCTGACTGGCATTCTAGGTTTAGTAGAGCATTCCCAATTACCTGGGGATGTTCTAGATTACGATCTTACCTATAAATGCCTTTTCAGTAAAATGTTGACCAACCGTTGTCAGGTTAATTTGTAACTTCAAGCATGCGCACTCAATCCATGGCACTCCAGACCAACTCAATGTGGGTATGTCAATCAGATATGACGACACAAGTATGTATACATGCATGCACATATTTATGCATGCATGTCCAGTCCAGTTAATAGAACATTGACGAGTAGTTAAAAGAATTAGAGAGGCACAAATCAGCCTGGCATGCTGCTGGGCCAAGTCCAAAACCTTTGTTTGCCTGCTTGAAGTCACGCCCACAGTTAGAAAGAAACAAACATTCTACCATTATTTAAAAAAGGTTCGAGAAACAAGTCAGAGAACTATAGACCAGTGAGTTTAACATTGGTGATTTGCAAACTCTCTTGGTTGATTTTCTTGTTAAAAATAAATTGATAAACCCATCTCAACATGGGTTTTTATAAGCGAGGTCATGCTTAACAAATATGTTATATTTTTTGGAAGATGTCACAAACTGGGTAGATGAGGGATCACCAGTAGATCTAATCAACTTAGATTTTAAAAAAGCCTTTGACAAAGTGCCACACCAAAAATTACTACTTAAACTAAAGGCCCATGGCATAGGAAATGGTATGATTAACTGGATAGAAAAATGGCTTACTGATAGAAGACAAAGAGTAGTAGTTCATGGGGAGTTTTCAAACTGGAAATCAGTTTTGAGTGAAGTACCGCAGGGATCAGTATTGGGATCTATTTTATTCTTAATATATATTAATGATTTGGATGATGACATAACAAGCAAGGTGTTGAAGTTTGCAGCCGACACAAAGGTGTTTAGGAAAATTAAAAGTGATGCAGATAGACAGCATTTACAAGATGATCTTAATAAGTTGATAGAATGGTCTGAGAAGTGGCAAATGCTGTTTAGTTTTGGAAAGTGTAAGTGCCTCCACACATGACATGGGAATGAAGATGCACGATATACAATGGGTTGTACTGTACTAAATACTACTTTAAAGGAAAAGGACTTAGGATTACCTATTAGTGCTAACATGAAGGTATCAGAGCAGTGTGGAATTGCTGCAGCGAAGGGAAACCAAATTCTTGGATTCATTAGGCGAAATATAGTAATAATACCGCTGCATAAAATAATAGTTAGGCCTCATTTAGAATATTGTATACAAACATGGAGGCCATATCGCAAGACGGATATTGATATGCTAGAAATAGTACAAAGTGAGCAACCAAAATTATACAAAAACTCAGGAATATTAGTTATGAAATGCGTCTAAAAGAATGTCGTTTAACAACACTAAAAACCAGAAGATTGGGGTGTTTAAAATATTGAATGGGTATGAAAATATTGACAGAAATATTTTTCACGGTCAACGAAGAGAGAACTAGAGGACATGGAGTTACATTAGCAAAGAAGCAGTGTAGACTAGATATTAGAATTTTTTTCACAAAGAACAGTAAACGAATGGAACAGATTATCAGCTGATTGTGTAGGTGCTAGTAATGTTAATATATTTTAAAATAAAATCGACATATACCTAAGACGGGCAGGGTTTACTTAGATAGATAGGTTGGACTCTCGATAAGCCACAGGGCTTCCTAGTTCAATTGTTGAATCTCTAGCCTCTAGGTGGCAATCTTGTTAAATCTTAATGAGTTATACCTGCTCATGGTCATGGACATGGTATACCTATGAAAGAAAAACGGTAATCTTATACTTAACTGGCCTAAATTATTACGGCCTTTTAAAACTGTTTTTTTCTCTCTCACATCAATGTGTATGTGTTCGCAGTGTGATTCTACATCACTTCCGGTACAAAGACGTCTGATTTTTTATTTTAGAACAATTTAAACATGCAGAGTCAAAGTAAACAACGCGATGGGAGGTGCCTACAGCTTGCGCCATATTTGCAGCGGTGACATTGCGTTGTTTACTTCGACTCGGCATGTTTAAATTGTTCTAAAACACACACAAAAAAAATCTGACCTCTTTGTACCGCAATTGATGTAGAATCACATCGCAACACATACACATCGATATAAGGTGGAAAAAGGCTGTAATCATTTAGGCCAGTTATGTATAAGATTACCCAAAAAACATCGATTGTGCATCCCTGGCGAATTACGTTTATGTCGGTCTCTTCTCCGTTTGGGACGTAAAACAACCACTGAGCAAACCCCTGGTAGAACCACTCTGTCTCACTACAGGCTACGGTCATCGCCTCCCGGGTACAGTCGGCTTGAAAACCAACATCAATTATCGCCCACCGACGATTGAAGCCGAAAAGTTACATATTTCTCTTAAATTCAGCTGCATAATACGGCTTGTTCATCGACACCCTTGAAAGGAAGCTATAATTGGTTGTCATTTGGATAATAATTTGTCAACAGGAACCCACCAGTAAATCGTGTTATTGCTAAAACTAGATGCTACGCTCACCGACGCTCAGTAGGGCAGTTGGCCTCGTTTTTGATATACAAATGAGTTGCGACACCTTGTGAGTATTGACATGATTACTGGGAAAGTAGTGGCAACTGACACTGCCTGGCGCCACTATCGCACACGGTTTCTGTTCTAAATGTGGTAACGTCACCGATACTTCTCTAGCAGGTGTTCATCAATTAGAAAATTGTAGCATACAATAATGTAATTTATATTGTTATGCAGTGAACCTTGAGACAGTAGTTTGAGTTATATGTTTGTGGCAAGAGGCTTACCCACATAATGTACATTTTATCCGCAATCTTACTAGTTTTAATCACACCTATTTATACATATATATATTTGTTTATTATTTGATAGTTTTTATGTAATATATTACTTAATTATGTATTGCACCTATACCTTTTAGGTTTATTATCCTTATATATATTGTATTTTTACTGTTTGATTCAATTTACGACTATTTATTGTTTAGCTTTTAAATTATTTAACTGAATATTGTAATGTTTTAATTTCTCTGTACATTTATTATTATTTTACTGTAATTTAAAGCGCCATAGAGCACCGTGTGATTATGGCGCTATATAAATATTGTATATTATTATTTATTTATATAAAATGTTAATAAGAAACAATGTGTATAGTTTTTGACGCGTACTATAGCTAGATCGGGCAATGCAATACTAGAGTATCACAAGTAGTGATGCTCTGTATACTTCACCACTGTGTCGCCATTGGCGAAAATGCTTGGTGTATATAGTTATTAGTCATAGTTTAGTTTACCTTTTTACATGGATGTAATGTTCTGGAATAAAGTTATTGAATATCACCGATACAATTACATATTATATGATATATCACCAACTCTCTCAGTATCTCACCCTCTCTCTCCCCGGCCCTTCCCCCATGCTCGCTGCCTGCCTGCCTACCTGCGTGCCTCCATCGCTCCATCTCAAACTCCCTCTCTCCCTCCCTCCCTTCCTCTCTCTTTCACACTCTCCCTCATGCCGCTTGATTGCTAGTTTTTTCTCTCTGTCGCCTCCCCCCTCTCCCTCTAACAATCTCTCATTGTACCCTCTTTCCCTCCCTCCGTCCCTCCCTCTACCTCTGAATTTCTCCCTTCCATGTCCCCCCTCAATCTGTCCAATATCTCACCATCTCTTTCCCCGTCCCTCCTTCCTGCCTCTCCCTACACCTCCCTCCCTGGTGAAAATACAAATAAAATACATTCAATGTACAATATATATATTTATGCATGGAAATTATTATCACAAGTCTAACTTCATAATGTACCAAGGGAATTATAAATATTCTATTTCCCTGTCTTTTGTGTTTCATTTGAAATTCCATGAAAAATGTTTTAATACATCTTTCTTCAGTTTCCTGTTAATAATCACAGGAAGCTTTGTAAATGTGACTGCCAGTGTGGTCTTGTAAAAGTCAGTCTGTCATCCACCCCACCCTACAGTAGTCAATCAAGCCTTTGTGGTTACTGGCTACCGTAGTGACTGCTTAATTTACTGAATTTTTTATTTTCTTAGGCATGGCCACCAGCTATGGCCACCAGCCAGGGGCGAGTATGTGTTAGACATACTTTTGACCTCACAGAAGGAATTTGTTGATAATGTCAAGATATGTGAGCCACTGTGGTGTAGTAATCTTAGTCCAGTAAGTATTCATCATGCCAGGCTCTTTCATTTTGCATCCTTGTGTTGGTATAGCCATCAAGCACATAATAGATGATTAATTTTGTTTACTCTATCACCCCTTGGATTGCAGCACCATCTCAACCAGTGGATTCCTGCACTTTGATCACATTTGAGTGATGGCAAATTTCTTGGCCAAAAGGTGGGAATCGGAAGTCCTACACATGTACTCCTGCAACCTGCATCTTGTCAATATATGAATCATGCAAGCTGTTATGAGGCCATAATCTACACTCAAAATATTCAGTGTTTGGGACGGGCCCTATATATATAACATAATGGATAATAATTGTCTTAAACCTATCTATTGTGATGGAATAGGTTATCAAATTACCTGTATGGAATATCTATATATATATATATATTATATATATATATATATATGCAGTTTGTCATTTGAAACTTTGCATATATATATATATATATATATATATATATATATATAGCAAAGGTTCAAATGACAGACTGCACCAGCGGTCATATATCCCCCATTCTCCCCCTTGTAGATAGTTTTTGAGCTAGTCTATTATTTTAATTGAGTTTAATGACACAGTACATTCCTGGGCCTATTTCGTAATAAACTTTTATTAAACGCGATTGTACTGGGCCCTTATTATTAAAGATGTGATAATTTTTTCAACTTCTTGCTCAAAATGCTTGTTCAATAACTCCCGTACCTGTTCATCGTTTTACCTTTTTTTTCTTTTAGTATTTAGATTTGGTACTTGCTACAGTATTATTGTGGCATCTCTTCTAAAGTTACAATTCAAGATGTTATCTCCTGCAGTGTTTACCAGGGACTGTTACAATATAACTTTGAAAATATTACCAGTACTACAATAAGCAGGAGGGTCAGGAGATGTGACTTCTCTGGGGAGAAGGTATTAATTAGGGAAATCTGACTGCATATTTACTTAACTGAAATGCACAACAATAATATAAAATTAATAGCTCACTTAATATCACATTTATTAGATAACTTATAGTATTCCCATTTCTATCTGTCTAATATATTTGGATGCATCTGTTCATATAAAAAATATTAATCGTGACAAGTAATCGTGAGTACGATTACTTTGATAATGTACTCAAGTACGAGTACGACCAAATATAGCGGCTATGCCATGGCATATGCTATGCCCGGCATAGGCTATAGCCGTATAGGGCCTACTTGGTGAAAAAATACACTATGAACTGTGTATCACTGGCGAATTACGTTTATGTCGGTCCCGTCTGCGTTTGGGACGTAAAAGAACCACTGAACAAACACCTGGTGGGACCACTCTGTCTCTCACTATAGCCTACGTCTCGGCTCCCGGCTACACTGCCTACAGCCGACTTGACAACCAACATCAATTATCGCCCACCGGTGATTGAAGCCGAAATAAGTTAGATATTTCTCTTAAACTCACGTGCATGATACGGCTTGTTCATCGACACCCTTGAAAGGAAGCTGTTGTCATGTGGATAATAATTTTTCAACAGGAACACACACTCGTAAATCGTGTTGCTAAAAGTGGACACCACGCTCTGTATTACAGTTGGCCTCGTTTTCGATATACGTTGCGACACCTTGTGAGTATCGACACGAAGAATACACGAATACTAGTAAAGTACTGGCAACTGACACTGCTTGGCGCTACTATCGCATACGGTTTCCGTTCTAATTTATTTCTAAATGTGGTAACATCACAACGATACTGCTCTTCTTTAGCAAGTGTTTACCAATTAGAAAACTGTGTGTAGCATACAATAATGTGTAGATTGTTATGCTATGAAGCTCGATATTGTAGTGCGAGTTATATGTTTGTGTCAAGAGGCTTACCCACATGTACAATATTAATAAGAAAAACTGTGTATAGTTTTTAGATCGGGTCTACAGAGTATCACGAGTGGCAGTGATGCTCTGTATACTTCACCACTGTGTCGCCATGGGCGAAAAATGCTTGATGTATATAGTTAGTTATTAGTCATAGTTTAGTTTACATTTTATATGGATGTAATGTTCTGGAATAAAGTTATTGAATTGAATGGAATATCACAGATACCATTACAAATATTACTGACTCTCTCTCTCTCTCTCTCTCTCTCTCTCTCTCTCTCTCTCTCTCTCTCTCTCTCTCTCTCTCCTCTCGCCCTTCACTCGCCCCCTCTCCCGCCGCCCGCCGCCCGCCCGCCCCCGGCCCTCCCCCCCGCTCGCCCCCCGCATGCCCGCCCGCCCGCCCGCCCGCCCGCCCGCCCGCCCGCCCGCCCGCCCGCCTGTATACCTGTATGCCTTCATCGCTCCACCTCTCTGTCTCTCTCAAACTCGGTCCTCCCTCTCCATTCACCCACCCCTCCTCCATGACACCCTCCTCCCCCGTTTCTCTGTCTCTCTCAAACTCTGTCCCTCCCCCCTCCCTCCCCCTCTCAATATATCACCTTCTGTCTCTCCCGGCCCTACCTCCCTTACTCCCCCGATCCTCCCTCCATCCCTGTGTGCCGGCCTGCCTCCCTCCATGTCTAGGTCTCCCTCAAACTCTAACCCTCCCTCCCTTCCCCTCTCCAATCCCTCACTCTCCCTCCCGCCCTACTTCCGTCCGTCCTTTTTTCTTTCGTCTCCCTCCCCTCTCCCGCTATCAAGCTCTTTCCAATTCGTCCCTACCTCTCTGAATCTCTCCCTTCCATGCCCCCCTCTCTCAACCTATCTCACAATCTCTCTCCCCGTCCCCCCTTCCTGCCTCCATTTCCATGTCTATCTCAAACTCTTCCTCCCTTTCCCCCGTCCCTCTCTCCCTCCATCTCAGTCGCTCTCCCCCAAGTGAAAATACACTTAAAATTACATTCAATGTACAATAATATAAATATTTACGCATGAAAATTGGGAAGATCACTTCCCCCAATATTATACGATGATACGAAGAGGTTTTGGGGCGCGGTGAGGCATTCCCCTACTGCATAAGGACCCAGTTGCTGGGGTATGCCACCTGCGTGTGGTTTGTTCCCCTCATTTTCGCTGTTAGTGGAAGGCTTATAATTATATTTTGTATATGTTGTATTATGTATATGTGTTATTTGTTGGCTTAATGCAAAGCTTTGGTACGCTAACACACTTACATCTACTTTGTAATTTACAACAAACTAGCCACGATTCTGGGCCATTAAGTCTACAGCGTCAACAGGAGCACTGTCCCACATAAAGAAATTTTCTGTTTTATATGTATCACGAAATAGTGAATTAGTATAACATAAAAAGTCTCATTGTAAATTAGATTCATCACTGTCTTTTGTAAAACAGAAACACCGCGAACAGTAATTTTATAAGTGCGCATCAGACTTCACAGCTGTATGGTACATGTAAAGGAGTACTATAAATTATTATACGAACAGTAAACATGTGTCAAGTACACGCCTTGATCTTTACATAATGGTTAGTAATACAATACCAACGTTCTCCTTCCAAATGTAATTTGATAGACCTTCACCAGACGTGTGTTTGCGTAAATAACAACAGTAATCCTTAGCACCAGACTAACACCGAGGCACTGTCTAGAAGTCCTCTACCTATTGTCACAGCTGTTTGTTACGGTTGTTTATTGAGCACAAAACGGAGTCGATTACGTCGGCTATAACATAGTGCTGAAAGAGCTACCAGACCAATTGTGAGTTTCACGGATTCAACTGTCGCAGCACGTTAGACATATGGCGGACGATCATAGTGCTCAGTATAGGCTGGCAGCCGTGTATAAGATGGGTGCTCATGAATTAGGCTCACGTTGGAATTCTGATACAATGAATAAAACTGCGCATGCGCATGCGCGTGTGTTGTGTGTGTGTGTGTGTGTGTGTGTGTGTGTGTGTGTGTGTGTGTGTGTGTGTGTGTTGTGTGTATGCACTGCATGTGTACTGTGTGTGTGTATGCGTATGTTGTGTGCGTGTTATGTGTGTATTGTGTGTGTGTGTGTGTGTGTGTGTGTGTGTGTGTGTGTGTGTGTGTGTGTGTGTGTGTGTGTGTGTGTGTGTGTGTGTGTGTGTGTGTGTGTGTGTGTGTGTGTGTGTGTGTGTGTGTGTGCGTTGTGGGAGTGTGTGTGGTGGTTGTTTGTGTGTGTGTGTGTGTGTGTGTGACTGCTGTGTATCTGTGTGTGTATGCGTATGCCCGCGCTGTATGTGTGCGCGCGTGTTTGTGTGTGTGTGTGTGTGTGTGTGTGTGTGTGTGTGTGTGTGTGTGTGTGTGTGTGTGTGTGTGTGTGTGTGTGTGTGTGTGTGTGTGTGTGTGTGTGTGTGTGTGTGTGTGTGTGTGCACTGTGTGTGTGTGTGTGTTGGTGTTGTGTGTGTTGGTGTGTGTGTGTGTGTGTGTGTGTGTGTGTGTGTGTGTGTGTGTGTGTGTGTGTGTGTGTGTGTGTGTGTGTGTGTGTTGTGCGTGCGTAATTGCGTATGCCCGCGCATGTGTGTGCACGTGTGTGTGTGTGTGTGTGTGTGTGTGTGTGTGTGTGTGTGTGTGTGTGTGTGTGTGTGTGTGTGTGTGTGTGTGTGTGTGTGTGTGTGTGTTTAAGATATTATTGTGAGTGGATTATTCTGTCAGTGGACGCGGTGATCTTGAGATGTGATTTTATACCGTGACCGGCAGGATTGTTTGGTTTTTAATCCAGGTTCAATGGGTCATTCTGAAATTGACATTAAAAAACTTAAGCGGCGTCTACACGGACGGCAATTTAAAGCCCGGGTTAAATATATCCTGTGCTATGTTAGCCCGGGTAAAACATGTATACCGTCTACACGAATGGTACTGGGTGATATTGACAAATATTTTGTTGTAAAACTACAAATGTACCTATAGTAATGATGGTTATTGTAAATGATGATGGTGTCATTGGAAGACGGCTTTTAGACAAGTGACATCCATGCAATGCAACACGGTGATAATTTGATATATACTTTAGTTTTGTTCTTGTACATTTGCAATGTGAAATAAAAGTTACTTAATTACTTATGGTAATAAATTTTAACCCAGGTTAAATACATAGCGTCTACACAAAGCACCTCGGTATCTACTGTGTCAGTGGTGCTTTGCAATGCCACTAGGGGGCGATACATATTCTACTTCCGAATTACAATCAACACACCGGCGAAAATAAAAATAATAAAAATCGATTAATGTTGTACGTCAACTTCAAACCAATCGTTGAGCTCTTACAGATGATCAACTGCCGCGCAAACGTAGAATGGACGCGTTCAAAAGGCGGCAACGCCAAACGAAAGGCACAACTGTCTGTTTGACTACTTTTTGACAGGTTTGTAGCTACTGTAATTTATGATAGTCGAGAAGGGCCATTACGTTTTTTGTGTGGCTATTCGCATCGCCAGTGCGATGAGAGCGATGCGATGTGCGCTTTTATTTCGAATCTGTGTTATATTCTCGCATAGGCCCAACCGCATCTCTGGGATCTAGCTCCGACAATTCATGGCTTAAAATTCATTATAACATTGGCATAGTCCATCTAGGTGTAGGGGGCCTACACATTCGTAGAGAGTACACACGTGTAGTGTTCGTCGTCACACGTGTGCGAATGCATTGCTCGCCTGGTCAAAGCGTCGCGGGGTAGGAATTATTTGCATAATTGGTAGCTACACAGTGGCAGTGTTTGGAGGCTTGACAACTACGCCCTAACAACCTGATTATACCTGTCTGCTGTTATTGCAATAATGGTCACACACAATTGCGTGGCGCAGAACGATCTCAAGTACGCCGCATCTTTTATATGCCAGGCCGTTTTTTACTGTTAGCAGTCAGTCTTCAGGCCACGAATGTGCCGATGTCGTTGTAAGAATACAAGGAAGGGTCGCACCAGATCAGCCGTATACAATTATTATGTTTTCACGGGAAGAATCCAATTTCGAAAGTAACTTAAATTGATATTGGATCCAGAATTAAACATTTATTAGGTGAATTGTTGCTCCGCGTGCGCTCTGATGTATTTGTTCTGTCTCACATATATTTGTTACACACGAAGAAATCAACGCGTCTTCAAAGTTCCCTACAAAAATACACGTATCGTCGCCCCGCAGTGCAAACTTCCGAGTTCGTTCCTGCAATACGTAACTCGTTTCATACTGTCTAACACCGATAGGCGAATGGCTGCTTGTGCTATTCTATATATAGTCTATTGGCAAACATTACCGATTGCAATCAGAACGCCGTCGCTACATCAGGATACGTTTAAACACATTCCGAAAATGTCTTTTGAAGTAGACTCCATTTGCAACATGAGTTCTGATTCGTTTCGTCTTCTCGAGATAATTAAGAGAACAACCGTTGTGTTTGACGGGACAGTGAGTACAAACACAGACATCCTAGTGTCCGCGAACCTGGTTTGATAAATGCGTTTAGTCTTGTTGCCAGCTTGAACAGTCGTGGGATAGTCGTGGGACAGTCGCCAGTTATATGTAAGTTTTATTCAAGCAAATACATTTCGTCGTATAAAATTGCAAAGTGTGTATACGTGCGTGATGTAAATATGTTTGTGTGAAAAAAATTGCATATTAATTACAACGTGGCTGAGTTCTTCTCAGGCAATTCGATATGTTGTTCGATTGAACAGTTTTGCCAGGATGTCAAGCGCGCTGGGAGTGTTTACAGCGTTAAATAGTAATTTATCTTGACTTTGTGGATACGTGTGTGTGTGTCCTGAATTTTATTCGACACGTAATCGGAAGCCAGTGCAACTCTGAGTATGCGTAGTGGGTAATTTGTTTGTGTCGTCCATATGTACCGATGATATTCAAGGAAACCAATTAACCCCATATATGTATGGAATAAGATTAATCTAGTAAATAACAGTTCAACAGTACCTCACAATCAACCAAAGAAGCCAGACGATAAAACAACTATGACAAGTACGACAGGGTCACCTAAAGGAAACGACTTAATTTGGTAAGTTTCCACTGGCAGGCCTCTTTAAAAGGTGACCCTGCCGTAACTGTCCTGGTTCTTTTATCGTCTGGCTTCTTTAGTTAATTGGGTGGTACTGTTGAACAGTTATTTACTAAATTAATCTTATTCCATGCACAGTGTTAACAGGTTTCTTTGTATATAATCGATAGATCTATATCAGATACTTATTGCAAACTGACCACAATTGCTACACGTCTAGTCATATTATGCGCCCAGACTAGACTGTGTCAATCTTGGGAAGTAAACTTGTTTGCAAACCGAGATTTCTTCATCTTCAAAAACAAAGAATAGGATTATCATAAAATAATTTTTTTAGGGTGTTAATACAATATCTTGTTTCGTTGCTGACTTCAACTGTAAGGCATGCATAGGGAAAAGCCAGCATGAACGAACCCCCTTTAACAAACTCCTGTCGTTAATATAACTTTGTTCATGTCTCCGTGTGTATATTTGTATGTGTGTATTTATATATGTGTGGTTTAGCCAGAGGGGGCAGGGGGCTATGCCCACAAAAATCCCGGAGAATTATGATAGGCTGCCTGATTAATGAGTGACAAAGTTCAGAGGATATAGGAACTCTGTATGGGACTTCCCGTTCCCATTCCTACAATTTGGCAGACTTAAATTAACCATATTTCTACGTGATTTAACACCATAAGTATTACCTTTTGTGGAATAAAATGTATACGACTAAAACGTCATTATGTTGTCTCTTCATACGCCACATTTCGTTCTGATTAATTAAATATTACACGTTCAGTAGAATTAAACAATTTACAAATCCACAAATGACTGGCCGTGCCGCCACGCTGCTTATAAATAGCGCAAAAGCCTGACAGCGCGGACTTTCTAGTTAGCGCTACTCTTGGTACGAATAGTCAGTTTAGTTCGCTATACTTCTGTTTTTTCCGACTAGTTCACTGTGTTTAAAGTCGACGGCCATTGCGTAGTTCTCTGCGCATGCGCAAATATTCGTTTATAATCGGTGTGCATAAGTAATCACTCACGTGGCAGCAAGCTCAACGGAATTCACATACACAGAGTTATGTATCAGCTCGTTGTGCGACGTTGCTACTGCACGCCACTCAGGAACACAACAAAACCTGTGTCGTAACAACGAACCAATCGTATCATGTGCAGTCGTTGACGACTGTGACCGACGAATCGCCAGCATGGGGGAGTGGCTAACAGAACAGTGCGAGTGTGAGCTTACAGGTAAGCTCGGTAAGTTCTGTTTGAAGTCCTGTCAAGCCGTTATTCCAATTTTCCGTCGTACTCACGAATGTGTGGCTTAGCCCAGCACCTCGAAAATGAGCATACCCAAGGCATTTAGCGGTGCCATTTTAATCTAATTTTCGGAATTCACCATCAGAGGCGTGAATGCTTGCCCGCCAATATCGCAGCAGTGACAACATTTGTTGTGTAATGTGCGCAAACACACAATTATTATTATTTGGGTAAAGGTTAGCATTACGTTTCCCTATATGCAAATACATAGTAATAGCGATACAATTGAGGTGGGTCGCAATTATACACAAGTGTCGATATCTATATTCATTCAAATAGGATTCAGTTACCCAATGTGGAGGAATCCACTTCTGTCGTAGGCAATAAGCACCCGGCCGGCTGCGGACCAAGAGTTGACAGGGTAACGAAAATGTCATCATTCTAAATGTCCGTGAGGGCAGTTAATATATCAACTCAGTGATGTAAGACAATAGTTGCTAAGTCAAAGTATATATCGTAGCCAAAGCAATTACGCTAGTCGATTCTTTTACTGGTTACTTCCTATCGTGACTTTATAAACGTTGTTGCTTATTTAAAATAAGCAACAACGGTATGCGTTGTGAAGTTGCTGATTGAACTTCAGCACCTCATCGTCCACGTTAAGGTACAAACATGTTTAATTAAGGTATTATTAGAATAAATGACTAATCGTTGACATGTATTTGTCATGTTCCTTGTCCGTAGGTTTGGGAGATGTAGTGATAGGAATATGGTGGCCTGCTTTAGGTGGATATTATATAAAGGGCCATCTCTCTCTCCCTCTCTCCTCTCTCCCTCTCTCCCTCTCTCTCTCCCTCTCTCCCTCTCTCCCTCTCTCCCTCTCTCCCTCTCTCCCTCTCTCCCTCTCTCCCTCTCTCCCTCTCTCTCTTCTCTCTCTCTCCTCCCCTCTCTCTCTTTCTCTCAATAATATTACACACACACACACACACACACACACACACACACACACACACACACACACACACACACACACACACACACACACACACACACACACACACACACACACACACACACACACACACACACACACACACACACACACACACACACACACACACACACACACACACACACACACACACACACACACACACACACACACACACACACACACACACACACACACACACACACACACACACACACACACACACACACACACACACACACACACACACACACACACACACACACACACACACACACACACACACACACACACACACACACACATTGTTGAATTGATATTGGTCCAATGCAAAATACTGACTATGACACTAGTTTACGTGCACATGTGTTGGAGTGTGTGTATCATAAATTCTATTCGATACGTGACCGGAAACCCGTGCAACTCTGAGTATGCGTAGTGAGTTAATTGGTTTGTGTCGTCCATATGCAATTTGACAGTAGTTCTATAAGACCGATGTCTGCCAGTGGAAACTTACCAAATTGCTTCTTGAAGGTGACCACGTCGTAACTATCCTAGTTCTTTTATCGTCTGGCTTCTTTGTTTGATTGAACCGTACTGCTAAACTATTATTTATTAGATTAATCTTATTCCACGTACATAGTTAATTGGTTTCTTTGTATATCATCGACAGATCTGTATCAGATACTTATTGCAAACTGACTACAGTTGCTACACGTCTAGTCATATTTTGCGCCCAGGTATGCTGACTAGACTGTGTCAATCTTGGGAAGAAATCTTATTTGAAACTGAGCTTTGATTTTTCTAAATTTCCACACAAAGAGTAGGAATATCATCAAGTAATTTGTCAAGGGTGTTAATCAAATATTTACTATTGTTGCTGACTTGCACTGTAAGGCATACATAGGGGATCCAACATGAACGAACCCCTTTTTACTAACTCATGTCGTTTAAATAACTTTGGTCATGTCTGCATATGTTTGTATGTGTGTATTTATATGTGTATACGTCAGTGGCTTAGCCAGACGGGGCAGGGGGCAATGCCCCCAAATCCAGGAAAATTAGGAGGATAGGCTGCCTGATTAATAAAGTGACAAAGTACAGAGAATATAAGGAACTCTGTATGGGGCTTCCCTTTCCCATTCCTATAATTTGGCAGACATTTGGGCACTCACTTTTAGAATCTGAACCAACCTCAATTGTGCCGTTATACATGTATATTTACCAACATTTGATATTTCATTTCGTAAGTTCAATCATTCAACACCTTCCCATGCATATGTATGTTTCATAAACAGTGCGTGTAATAAAATTAAGCCCGGGGCACACTACACAACGGTTGTTGCAAGTCTGACGTTTTGCCGACTTAGACCAGTTTGTTACTAATGTACGCGGATCTAAGGAATTGCTAGAACCTTTGTCTTTCGTTGTCCAGACCAACACAACAAATGTCTGACCGATTCGAAAATTAATCGGCCAGACTGTTGTTGTCAATATAGCTAGTATTATGTTAGTTTAGTAATTTTCATGTGTAGTTCACTATGAACGGAAATTAGAATACATCTATAAGACAGTTCTACAATAACTATTATCTTATGTCCAAAGTATTCACATAGGTTTGCACATTGTCATCTACAAAAAATGACCATCCCCTAACGGCATGTGTCGGTAATTGACAATCACAATAGCAGTATTTACCTACATTTGCTAGAAAACACAAAATCATATAGTAAAATGTGAAGTTCGTGTCCACCAATAGGCCCTAGTTATGGTAGTTTAGAATTATCCTATTATTTTCGTATTGCAATTCTAAATTGGCATGAGGGTAGACAAACATGTTATCCAAGCAACTGCTTCATGCAGGCTTGGGGAAGGATATGTCACTCAAATTAACCATATTTCTACGTGACTTACACACCATAAGTATTACCTTTTGTGGAATAAAATGTATACGACTAAAACGTCATTATGTTGTCTCTTCATACGCTACATTTCGTTCTGATTAATTTAATATTACACGTTCAGTAGCATTAAACAACTTACAAATCCACAAATGACTGGCCGTGGCGCCACGCGGCTTATAACTAGTAGCGCAAAAGCCTGACAGCGCGGACTTTCTAGTTTGCGCTACTCTTGGTCACGAATTGTCAGTTCAGTTCGCCATACTTCTGGGTTTTTTCCGACTAGATCACTGTGTTTAAAGTCGACTGCCGTTGCGTAGTTCTCTGCGCATGCGCAAATATTCATTATAACCTGTGTGCATAACTAATCACTCACGTGGCAGCAAGCTCAACGAAATTCACATACACTGAATTATGTATCAGCTCGTTGTGCGACGTTGCTTCTGCACGCCATTCAGGAACACAACAAAACCTTTGTCGTAACAACGAACCAATCGTATCATGTGCAGTCGTTGACGACTGTGACCGACGAATCGCCGACCTGGGGGAGCGGCTAACAGAACAGTGCGAGTGTGAGCTTACAGGTAGTGTGGCAAGCTCGGCCAGTACTTTTTGAGGTTGTGGCGTATGCAAAACTTGTTGTGTAATGTGCGCGATCCACCAACATAATTAATTTTAGTTGTAGGGCGAAATGGCTCAAGGGTATAGAGCTTCGGACTCTCGACTACGAGAAACCGGGTTCGAATCCTGTGCTGCGGTATTAAAACCTTGGGCAAGTTGCTTCACTCTACATTGATCCAGTTCACTCAGGTGTATAAATGAGTACCTGGTTATAGACAGTGGTGGATATGTGAACGAGCAGCCTTCGCGCATTAATTGTAGCATATGACTGGATGCTTCACAGAGAAGCCGAGATGGTGTCTGAATGAACAGGTCTGTCAAAGAAGTAAAGTGTAAAGCGCTTTGAACGGTCTCGAGGACTGGATACTGCCCGATATAAAAACTTGCCTTTTTAACTTTTGTTATTAGTTGTCCAAACATCCAACAAAAAAATGTATAGTGTAGTGTAGTGTACGCCGAGATTTAAGTAGCGCAGTTTTGGTGCCGAAAAGACGGTGTCTTCGGCAAAAACAAACTGTTTATTGTTTGATCCAAGTGCACAGCGTAGTAACACATGACCACTGCTCTTTGCGGCTGGCATAAACCGGAGCACTATTTTGTGTATCAAAATGTGTCTAATAAGCAACATTTGTAAAACATAGATATTTTAAGGTATTATGAATTATTATTATTTGGGTAAAGGGTAACATTACGTATCTAGTATAGGCAAATACACAGTTATAACGACACTATTGAGGTGAGTCCCAATTGCACACAAGTGCCGAAATGTATCATCATTCAAATAGGATTCATTAACCCAATGTGGAAAAATCCACTTCTGTCGTAGGCGATAAGCAGACAGCTGACTGCAGCCGCAGAGGTGACAGGACATCGAAAATGTCATCAATATTAATGATGTAACAAAACGTCCGCGATGGCAGTTAATATATCAACTCAGTGATGCAAAACAGTAGTTGCTAAGTAAAATTACACATAGTAACCAAAGCAATTTATCTAGTCGATTTACTACTGATTAGTTCCTATCGTCACTTTATAAGTTTAAATAAGCAGCAACGTTACGCGTTGTGAAGTTACTGATTGAACTTCAGCACCTCATCGTCCACGTTAAAGTACAAACATGTTTAATTACTGTTTCATCAGAATAAGTGACAAATTGTTGATATATATATATATATATATATATATATATATATATATATATATATATATATATATATATATATATATATATATGATGTTCCTTGTCCGTAGGTTTGGGAGATGTAGTGATAGGAATATGGTGGCCTGCTTTAGGTGGATATTATATAAAGGGTCATGTGTTCTTCTCTCTCTCTCTCTCTCCTCTCTCTCTCTCTCTCTCTCTCTCTCTCTCTCTCTCTCTTATATATATATATATATATATATATATATATATATATATATATATATATATATATATTATACTGTTATGTAGTTTTTCTCCAAGATTCGTACTTTGACGTCTTCTATGAATTTATATTGTGGATGCCGGATAGCCCCCTCCAATGCAAAATCCTGACTACGACACAGGTTTACGTGTACGTGGGTGTGTGTATCCTAAATTTAATTCGATACGTGACCGGAAACCAGTGCAACTCTGAGTATGCGTAGTGAGTTAATTGGTTTGTTTCGTCCATATGCAA
This sequence comes from Ridgeia piscesae, assembly GCA_025642075.2. NCBI lineage: Eukaryota > Metazoa > Annelida > Polychaeta > Sabellida > Siboglinidae > Ridgeia > Ridgeia piscesae. The sequence goes on along the minus strand of JAODUO010001392.1, from coordinate 119,816 downwards.
TGTGAGCGTATTTCTATAAGCCCGATGCCTGCCAGTGGAAATTTACCAAGTTGCTTCGTCGTAGTTGTCCTAGTTCTTTTATCGTCTGGCTTCTTTGGTTGATTGAATCGTACCGGTAAACTATTATTTACTAGATTAATCTTATTCCTCGTACATAGTTAATTGGTTTATTTATATGTCTATAAATCTCTATCAGATATTTATTACAAACTGACCACAGTTGCTACATGTCTAGTCATATTTTGTGTCCAGGTTTACTAACTAGATCGTGTCAATCTTGGGAAGAAGACTCGTTTGTAAGGCGAGCTTTGATTTTTCTTCATTTTTACACAAAGAGTAGGAGTATCATGACGTAATTTGTCAAGGGGGTTAATAAAATATCTTGTTTCATTGCTGACTTGCACTGTAATGCATGAATAGGGGAAATCCAGCATGAACGAACCCCTTTAAAAAATTCATGTTGTTAATATAACTTTAATCTTGTCTCCGTGTGTATGTTTGTGTGTGTGTGTGTGTGTGTGTGTGTGTGTGTGTGTGTGTGTGTGGGTGTGTGTGTGTGTGTGTGTGTGTGTGTGTGTGTGTGTGTGTGTGTGTGTGTGTGTGTGTGTGTGTGTGTGTGTGTATTTTTATATGTGTGTGTACGTCAGTGGCTTAGCCAGAGGGGCAGGGGGCTATGCTCCCAAAAATCCCGGAAATTTAGGAGGATAGGCTGCCTGATTAATAGAGTGACAAAGTACAGAGGATGTAAAGAAGTTTGTACAGCATTTCCTTTCCCGGTTCTACCGTTTGGCATAGGCATAGGCATTTCGGCACTTAATTGTAGAATCCGGACCAACCTAAATTTTGCCGTTATATCTGTATCTTTGCCGACATTTGATACTTCATTTCGTAAGTTCAATCATTTAACACCTTCCCATGAATATGTATGTTTCATATACAGTGCGTGTAATAACATTAAGCCCGGCGTACACAACACAACGGTTGTTGCAAGTCGGACGTTTTGCCGACTTAGACCAGTTTGTTACTAATGTACGCGGGTGTAAAGAACTGCTAAAACCTTTATCTTTCCGTGTCGAGACCAACACAACAAAAGTCTGACCGATTTGAAAATGAATCGGCCAGAGTTGTGTGGTCAATATAGCTATCATAATGCTAGTTGTTCTTCACTGTGAACGGATGGTAACATGCACCTCTCTCTCTCTCTCTCTCCCTCTCTCTCCTCTCTCCCTCTCTCCCTCTCCTCTCCCCTCTCTCCCCTCCTCCCTCTCTCCCTCCTCCCTCCCTCCCTCCTCCCTCCCTCCCCCCCTCCCTCCCTCCCTCCCTCCCTCCCTCCCTCCTCCCTCCTCCCTCCCTCCCTCCCTCCCTCCTCCCGTCCCTCCGTCCCTCCGTCCCTCCGTCCCTCCGTCCCTCCGTCCCTCCGTCCCTCCGTCCCTCCGTCCCTCCGTCCCTCCGTCCCTCCGTCCCTCCGTCCTCTCTCCGTCCGTCCGTCCGTCCGTCCGTCCGTCCGTCCGTCCGTCCGTCCGTCCGTCCGTCCGTCCGTCCGTCCGTCCGTCCGTCCGTCCGTCCGTCCGTCCGTCCGTCCGTCCGTCCGTCCGTCCGTCCGTCCGTCCGTCCGTCCGTCCGTCCGTCCGTCCGTCCGTCCGTCCGTCCGTCCGTCCGTCCGTCCGTCCGTCCGTCCGTCCGTCCGTCCGTCCGTCCGTCCGTCCGTCCGTCCGTCCGTCCGTCCGTCCGTCCGTCCCTCCCGTCCTCCTCCCTCCTCCTCCCTCCCTCCTCCCTCCCTCCCTCCCTCCCTCCCTCCCTCCCTCCCTCCCTCCCTCTCCTCTCTCTCTCTCTCTCTCTCTCTCTCTAAAACAGTTCTACAGTAACAATTATCATGCCTGCAAGGTATGCATATTGTCATCTAAAAAAATTACCATTCCTAACGGCATGTCTCGGTAATTGACAGTCACAATTGCAGTATTAATTTTTACCTAAATTTGCTAGAAAACACACGACATCATTATATAAACACCATACTTGCCGTTACGTTTATGTTCAAAATGATATAGTAGAATGTGAAGTTCATGTCCATGAATATGCCCCAGCCATGGTAGTTTAGAATGTTTCTCTGATATTCTTATTGCTATGATAAATTGGCATGAGAGTAGACAAATATGTTATCCTAGCATCTACTTCATGTAGGCTCGGGCAAGGATGTGTGACTTAAATTAGCCATATTTCTACGTGACTTACACACCATAAGTATTACCTTTTGTGGAATAAAATTTATACGACTAAAACCTCATTATGTTGTCTCTTCATACACCACATTCCGTTCTGATTATTTTAATATTACACGTTCAGTAGCATTAAACAACTTACAAATCCACAAAGGACTGGCCGTGGCGCTACGCTGCCTGTGCTAGCGCCTGACAGCGCTACGCCTACACTTTCCGTATAAGGTATGGTCATGAATATTCGATTCAGTTGGTTAGACTTCTGTTTTATCCGACTAGTTCACTGTGCCGTTCAGGAACACAACAAAACCTTTGTCGTAACAACGAACCAATCGCATCATGTGCAGTCGTTGACGACTGTGACCGACGAATCGCCGACCTGGGGGAGTGGCTAACGAAAGAGCGCGAGTACGGGCGTACAGATACTGTGGCAAGCTCGGCCAGTTCTTTTTGAAGTCGTGTGAAGCCGTTATTCTAACCAAAATCGCCCCTTTTTCGTTGTACTCAGGAATGTGTGGCTTAGCCCAGCACCTCGAAAATTAGCACACCCTAGGCATTTAGCGGTACCATTTTAATCTAGGTTTCGGAATTCACCATCAGAGGTGTGCATGCTTGCCTATGGTATACCTAAACTATGCTACGATCGCAGATGTGACAACATTTGTTGAGTAGTGTGCGCTATGCATAACTTGTGTTATGTGCGCAATCCACCAACATTTGTCATTAGTTGTCCAAACAAACAACAAAATGTTTGTAGTGTAGTGTAGTGTACGCGGGCTTTATGTAGAGCAGGTTTGAGGCTGTAAAGACGGTGCCGTCGGCAAAAACAAACTTCATTGCTCGTTCCAAGTGCACTGCGCAGTAACACATGACCACTGCGCTTTGCGTCTGGCACAAACAGGAGCACTATTTTGTGTTTCAAAATGTGTCTAATACACAACATTTGTAAAACATATATATTCATAGGAATAATTAATTATTATTATTTGGATGAAGGTTAGCATTACGTATCCAATATAGACAAATACACAGTTATAACCACACAATTGAGGTAGGTCGCAATTACACACAAGTGCCGATATGTATCATCATTCAAATAAGATTCAGTTACCCAATGTGGAGGAACCCACTTCTGTCGTAGGCAATAAGCACCCGGCCGGCTGCAGCTAGGAGGTGATAGGGCAACGCAAATGTCATCATTCTAAATGTCCGTGAGGGCATTTAATATGTCAACTCATTGATGCAAAACAATAGTTGCTAAGTCAGGTACACATTGTAGCCAAACCTATTTATCTAGTAGATTTGTTAAGGTTAGTTCCTATCGTGACTTTATCAGTTTAAATAAGCAGCAACGTTACGCGTTGTGAAGGTAATGATTGAACTTCAGCACCTCATCGTCCACGTTAAGGTACACACTTGTTTAATTACTGTATCATCACAATAAGTGATTAATTGTTGATATATGTATATTTGTGATGTTCCTTGTCCGTAGGTTTGGGAGATATAGTGAGAGCAATACGGTGGGCTGCTTTAGGTGTATTTTATATAAAGGACTATGGGTTCGTGTCTCTATATTATATATATATATATATATATATATATATATATATATATATATATATATATATATTATTAATATTATTATAAAAAGCATTCTTACTTTAACGTCTTTTATGAATCTTTTTGTTGAACTGGTATTAGCCATATATGGATGCCGGATGGTCCCCTGCAATGCAAAATGCTGACTATAACACTAGTGTACGTGCATGTACGTGGGTGTATGTGTAACATAAATTAAATTCGATACGTGACCGGAAACCAGTGCAACGCTGAGCATGCCTAGTGGGTTAATTGGTTTGTGTCGTCCATATGCAATGTGACCGTATTTCTATAAGACCGATGCATGCCAGTGGAAACTTACCAAATTGCTCCATTTAAGTGACCACGTCGTAACTGCCATAGTTCTTTTATCGTCTGGCTTCTTTGGTTGATTGATTCGTACTGTTAAATTGTCATTTGCTAGATTAATCTTATTCCAAGTACAGAGTTAATTGGTTTATGTATATATCATCGATATATCTATATCAGATACTTATTGCAAACTGACCACAGTTGCTACATGTGTAGTCATATTTTGCGCCCAGGTATACAAACTAGATCGTGTCAATCTTCGTAAGTAGACTTGTTTCCAAACTGAGCTTTGATTTTTCTTCACCTTCACACAAATAGTAATAGCATCATGAAGTAATGTGTCAAGAGTGTTAATGAAATATGCTGTTTCGTTGCTGACTTGTACTGTAAGGTATACACAGGGGAAAGCCAGCTTAACCGAACCACTATTAATAAACTCATATCGTTAATAATCGGTGCATTTTAAGGTGCTGTTTCCAAATAATATTATGTCGGATGTAACAACAGACGGTTTCAGGGATCCATCTACCATAGGATTATGTAATTTCATCTCGCGCGGTACAACTCGGAACACACATGTTATTTTGCCAGATCAATCTGGTTGCAATATCATCTATAGATATGAGATAGCTGAGACCGGGGCTATTTGTAACACGGATAAGTTGTAACAGAGGGCTTGCAGACAAAACGCAATTAAGTTACGCGATTTTAAAGAAGATATGTATTCTCAAATGTCTGTTTATCTACAAGTTAAGTGTCTGTATCGTATCTATAATTCATATCTTTCTGTTTTCTCATTGATAGAAGTAGTTACGATTTCATAAACCTTTAAACAGAATTTGAAGTACATTTTTATGCAATCTCGTATTTTACGCTGCTGTTGGTCATGGTTTTGTAAAACTTGTGGTGGTAAGCTGTTGAACATTTTTGCGGTGACATTCTACACTGTTTTGTGTGCGTCCTATTTACCACCCTATCATAGCAAGACGAGAGAGTGATGTTGAACATTTTCAGGGAATCATCTACCACTCAGAGTCTCTAGTGTGATGTCTCGGCTCATGCGGAACAACTCCTATGATATTCACATAAACATCTACAAAACGTACATTAAACACCGACGAAAAAGTACTGTGATTATGTCAATTTACTAGGTTCTTTTGCAGATTGATCATGTTCTTCGAGCACTTGTGTCGTCACCTCCCAATAGAAATGTATACACTGCTAATCGGGACAACTAACATAATTGGCTGTAATCGCCTATCGTATAGTTGAATGAGTGCATGGTAGTGTGGAACTGATGACATGCAATGTCTATAGATAAATGTTGGCGCCGATTGAAGTGTTCGCCCGTCTCACCTGGTATAATTGTTTTTTTAATATAATGTCTACCGATACCTGATACTTATTATAAACAGACCACCGTTCTTACGAAACATATTTTTGCATATAAATATAATATTTGCATATCATTATAATATATAACTAACGGCTGTTCTAATCTTGTTAAGCAGACCTAGACCTAAACCGAGCTATGATTATTTATTCTTCTTCGGACAATGTGGGATCCATGTGAGCGCGTGTCTTGGACGTGGTTATTGATTTCCTCAGCGTACGGCTTATCCAGCTCCACGATCTCTATTTTAATTCATGCTTAGTTGTTTCTTGGTCGCTCTGGTGTACCTTGTTGATTGAGAAATGTCAAATCTAAGAGAACTTTATAGCAGATGAAACAACCTGGGCATGCTACACTTGTATCTTGACAGCAATAGGGCACCTAATTCCATGTATCATAAAGCTCACATGTTTAGGATAAACTAGTATTTATGTGTACTTTGACATACAAAAAGTATGCAACTTCTAGGACGGCGTGGTGGAAGCTATGTGTTCATCGGACAGAGAATGACCGTGGTGTAATGTTCAAGGTACACCACGGCTGGGGTTTCTTGGGCCACTTCACATGCCTCCACAATAATATATATATATACATTTGGAAATAGACATATCCCAGCATCACAGATTTATGACCCTCTATGATGACATACATATAAGTCGAATAGATGTTGCAAAGGTTCTATGTTATGTTTTGGTTATCGCTAATAATGTGAAGTGTCTTATAGGCTCGAACCTTTTCTCTGTAATTTTGTATTTTTGCTCTGACCATGTGAATAATAAACTGTTCTTTAACTTAGTAATTTTGCATTTGTTGTTCACTATGAGCAGAAGATAACATGCACCTGTGTGGGGCAGTGTTTCTCGGTAAAACAGTTCTACAGTAACTGTTATCATACGTCCATAGGTTTGCACGTTGTCATCTACAACATATGACCGGGGTGTCTCGGTAGTTGACAGTCACAATAGCAGTATTTACCTAAATTTGTTAGAAAACACACGACACCATTACATAAACACCATAACACACTTGCAGATAATTGTATATTCAAAATGATATAGTAGAATGTGAAATTCATATCCATCAATAAGCCCTAGCAATGGTAGTTTAGAATGTTTCTCTGACATTCTTATTGTTATGCTAAATTGGCATGAGGGTAGACAAACATGTTATCCTAGCATCTACTTCATGTAGGCTTGGATAAGGATATGTCGCTCAAATTAACCATTAATTCTACTTGACTTACTATAAGTATTATCTTTTGTAGAATAACATGTATACGACTAAAAACGTCATGAAAAACTAAACCTATTTCGCTTACACTACCTGCACTGAGGACACTGATTTATATTTTATGACATTGCTTGGATTTAAATTGTTATGTTTGTATTTTTACACCCTCATTTATGTTTAATGAAAAGCGCTTTGATTGGCATTTGGTTACTTAAAAGCCGCTGTTTTAAGAAACGGAATTATTATTATTATTATTGTCTTTCCATACGCCCAATTTCGTTTTGATCACTGTAAGCTAGATTCACGTTCAGTAGCATTCAAAAATAACTTACAAATCCACAAATGACTGTGTTAAGTAAACATAGCATTTTATTATTCCTAGCCCAGCCTACTTCACGTTGCTAATTCAATAACGCAGCCGTCGTTTTACCGACACATTTTCACACGTGTTGTTACTGTGATTGTTAAGTTACACTGTGTGGGCAAATGTGCGATTTGCGACATAGGATATTGTGAAGACAAAATATAGTTATGTTACATGACACCCCTATTGTTGTTGTCGATTAGTCCCTGTAAATGTAGTGACGGTGGTTCAAGCGATTGACTATTAAAGTATTACCATTCCTGCATACGTGCATTCACTTCAAATGAACACTTATCGAGCACTGATGATCTAAGTACGCAGTGGAACCAATGACGACTACCAGTACACATCTCAGACAACTCGATGTAGGCCTAATCCACATGCACCGCCATCTATTGGATATCAACTGGCTTTAACACATTAGTTACTAGCTCCACCCTAGCAGAAATGGCCTGCTTCATCACAGCTATACGAGTGACGCCAATCATAATCGAGGATGGCGCCGATGCTGGCTTAGTCATGTTAGTCACACGATGCCAAATGTAGTGTTCTTACACACTGCGTAGCCTAGTAGTCTGCACCATTCATCTATAACTATACCGTTAGGGTATATAGCCAATCGGGCCACGCCCACTTAGTGAGCAACTGAGACAGGAACAGAACAACCGTACATCTACTATGATATCCTACAGTATCATGCATACATACATACGTACGTACGTACGTACGCACGCACGCACGCACGCACGCACGCACGCACGCCACACACACACACACACACACACACAATGTGGGAAAAACACAACATCTGGCGTCGAGGATGAGATTCATACCACGCGGGGAAACCCCAGTGGATTAGCCCAGATGGGAAACGACACGCCAACACACGCCTCATCACACCAGGAGATACTGTACTGGTGCGACAGCCATGCAAGACGATACAACATTCAGTCATCATTTGATCACCGCCCGTACACGGTGACACGAAAGAAATGTATAATGGTGACAGCAAAATTCAATGAACACGAAATAACACGAAACGCATCACAGTTCAAACATATTAAACTTGAACCGGGTACTGTGGTGGTCGACTGTGACCAAAACGAAAAAGGTACACCCCGACAACAAACACGAACCCCGCCCAACACATCCAATGAACGCGATGACAGAGATAACTGAGGTGACACCTCACACCAACGCGTCTCCTACCGTGATGATGTCACCCCGCAATCAATCGATCGTCGCGCCCGAGAAGGTGCCTGTTCATCTCAAGGGATACCAATTAGCAAACTTAAACGGATTATTAGTGATATCAGACTAGTTAATGAGGCTTGGCTCTGGCAACTCGCTGTAAGTGTAAACAGAACATTTATTTTGCTCTGTTCGTTTTTTGCTTTAAGTATAACATACAGTGATGATTTAGTTAACTATCAAACATGGGATTGACAAGCATCTTCAGGTATGTATAGGAATTCCTTATATACTAAAAAAAAGTTGAATAAATGGTGTAAACAGACAGACAACGTGAAGTTGTAGTATTTTGTCTGTACTGGGTCTGGGACCGAGTTGATATTGGCTTTTTATTGCTTGCTGTTGTATTGCTGCAAATGACACAGCCAGTCCCTTACGTAGTATTTATTAACGTAAAAACATTATTTTATGGGTTTATAGTTTAATGTCATTGAAAATAAAGCCCTTATTAAATCACATTGGCATTCTCTAATAATGTAGGCCAAACCTGGACTAAATTAAATTAAAATTTGGTACTTGTCTTGTGTGCTTTTCAAAATGTTTTCTAAATACCTAGAAACCCACATAATATAATGTATATCTCACACTTAATAACTATGTTAATTTAAATATATTTCAGGTACAGATGTCATCAAAAGAGAGGAGTGGTCCCCCCCCCAAAAAAAAAATCGATATAGAGGATCATTGGCCACTGGATCTGAACTGCAGTCGCCAGCAACACTGCCACGGAGCTCGTCAGCTCAGAAGCTCGGTGTTCTGCAGCCTGAACCTGCCGTTGGTGATGAGCCACTGAGTGGATATCGGTTATTTGACATTCGACCACTGGTGGAGTTTGTCGAACAGTTTCCGTGTCCCACATGTCAGCACAGTGGGTATGATGTACCAGGGTTTGGCGCAGGCCTTGCAACTACAGTACGTTTTTACATGCAGGGCATGTGGTGCTATCATGAACTTGAAAAACACTTATGGTGAAAACATTAACTTGCATCTCAAGCAGGATGCTGCCATGAAAGCAGGTTTCTGTGGCATTGACTAAAACAGTTGATGTCAGCTGAAAAACAAGTAACAGAAGCAGCCAAGACAGGTAGAAAGAGGAGGCAGGTTGTACAGGCTGGTACAAGCACTAGCTGATGATAGCTGTGAAACTGGAGCTTTCTAAGTGAAATAGCCTTGTCAGTAGATTTGTAGTAAAAGATGTACCAAGGATTTAAACACTGTTTTCTCAATTTTTAGCCAAGCATGTCAACATATGACAAGATATCTAGAAAGGTTGTTGACTGATGTTGATGAAAATTGGCATAGTGTTGAAGTTACATAAGATAATTATTTTAAATATTTGTCTGATCTTGTTTCTTTTAGTTCAGATTAAAATATAATGTATTGGCATCATACTATCAAAATATCAACTTATACATTCAGTAATAACAACAAAATTGTGTTTTAAAAATACACTATTATATTTATCTTTGGTGGCCATTTTTTGGTCATGTGACTTGTCACAATTAGGTTATTCTATTTTTGCTTCCGATATATCATTATGCTTCTTTGTCACAAATTTGACATCTTTATGCCTTATAACAAGAAAAATACAGTTATACCTGACCTTAGGTTGTTTGAGTCGGCATTGTGCCATGTAGTATATGTACACATACTCACACAGAGTAGGACTTAATTCAAAGAGATAATTGTATAACCATTATCAAATTGTGTAAATTATATCTTAATCTGCATCGGAACAGCTTGACAGCTGAAGAAGAATTCTGTTTTATTTGACTGGTATTTCAAACATTACACATGCATTCTTGTCAAACAACTCGGGAACAATACAAAAATAAAAATCACAGCAAACATGGTAGTAGTGTATATAATTTATAATACAGCGTAGGGTCTGGAGAGTTCTAAAACCGTGCTAGTTACTATCGAGGAGCCACCTTTTTTAGAAACTTAATTTACAAAATCATCATCATCTGAAAAAAAATCTTTCAGAAACAAACAAAAAACATTATGAAGATGTCTTTGCACAGCACATGTTTTTGTTGTTTGCAGTGTTGCAAATAGTCATACTGTGTGAAGTTGATAGGTGGTTGTTGATTCTAAATGTTGCATACCTGTTTTGCTTAGTGCATGTTACTTGATAATTTGGTAAGAAATAGAATTTCACATACTTGGCAAATCTATGTGAGCTATGTTTGTCTTTGACTACCCCTAGGTATTTCAGGAAGGTAATTTAATAATTGTTGCAAATTATGCCGAAGACAGTTTTTTTTGCAAAATCATGTTTATTTTGATAATTGCATATTTTATTTTTAGCTTTGTTATCATGACTATGTTCCTCATAGTTGTTATTCTATTTGATTCAAAGCCCCATGCCATGATGCAATAATTAACAATTAATAATTAATTAATTAAATAATATATTTCTTTATATCTAGAGGTAATATTTTTTTATTTTTTTTAAATTCTGATTATTTTAGAACATGTTTTCAGTATGCTTTTTCCAGTTAATTGTTTTTCTATAAATAAACCCTAGAATCGTTATTCTTCGACTTGTTCAATATTTACATTTTCTGTCTTCAGAGTGAGTATATGTATATTTTTCTTTACCGTTTGAAATTTCATGTATTTAGATTTTGCTATATTTAGAAGATACTTTGTTGATTTTGAGCATTCATTTATCTTACAAGTTCTTCGTTTATTAAAGAATCAAAATTTTGGTCATGTATGTTATAACTGAACATGTTTAGTGTACTTGATATGGTTGTATCGTCAGCATAAATGAGAAAGATAAGCATTTTACTGGCTTGTGCAAAATCATTGATGTATAATAGTAGTTCTATGACTAAACCTTGTGGTACACCTGTTGCTATAGAGAGCATATTTTATTTGATGTTGTTAATTTCCATGTATTGTTTATGATTTCTGGGTAGCTGCTGAATAAGTTAAGATTTGTTCCATGTTCACCATAATATTTCAATTTATCAAGTAAAATAATATGATCAATGGTATCGAAGGACTTGGAAAGATCTAAATAAACATTAATAGGTATTTCATCTTTATCCAGTTGGGTTATTATTCTATCTATTAATTTTAGTGCCACATATTGTGTTGAATGTTTCAGTCAGAAACCATACTGATTATCAAACAAAAGCCTAGAGTCATTAAATAAGATGATAATTGATCAATATTTGTTCAAGTATTTTTGAAATAGCTGGTAGAAGTGGAACGGGCCTATAATCTTGGATCCAGGGATTACAAAAACAAATGTAACCGACTACGAATATGATTACTATGAAAATGCATGAGTACGAGTATTCAGAAAACAAATGTACTCGAGTATGAGTACAGTTACTTTAGAATGTAATCTTGATCACTTTCATGATTACTTTAATGAATATTCTGTTTCTACTACTGTTGTTATGTCATTATCTTGTATTCTAACTGATTACTGCTATCACTATCTGGTTGTTATTATCATTAATAATCAGACGACTTTCTCAGGTATTGAATGAATCATGTAATGTTGGATTGATAATTTATGTTTTCTGAATGTAATACAAATATGATGGATTTAAGAATTTCACATGTCCCCTTTTTAAATGTCAATGGCCTAGGTCCATTATAGCTACTTCCCATTACAGCTATATGTTTTCCCATTATAGCAACTTGTTAAGTTTAGCAGTCAAACTAGTCGCGTTACAGCTACTTATTTGATTACACAATTCAGGAGGGGACAACAAGAAGGAGCATTAACTATTTTAGATTAATGTAAGATTTTTACATGAAATGTCTTAATAATGGACGCATTTTAAAGTCATAAGAATTATATATAAATGTAACTATCAGTTAATTGAAATTAAAAATATACCGTAAAACACCTGTGCAAAACATATTTTTTAAATTACTTGTACAGAGTACAGAATAGCATTTATAAAAAAGTAGTGAAAGTCATGG
>JAODUO010001392.1:82500-102500 GCA_025642075.2 Ridgeia piscesae | reverse complement strand
GCAGTTTATGTACTACATAAACTCACTGCATTTATTGCAATTTACATACATCCTGTCGAAGGTTAAGGAGCACCACGGACAAGCTCATATAAATCTTAATATATTCATTAAGTCACTTATGATGAGAGGATTTTCAGACATTAGTTTGGAGCTAAATTCACATACCATAAACAGTTGTTTATAATTATTATTATCTATATCAACATGCATATGACATTATGTGTCTAGTAATATTTATTATGAATCTGTACATATTGTCCTGGCAAATAATCCCAAAAGAGCTCTAGTGGTAACTAAATGTCAATGGTGGACTGGACGTAATCCAGGCCAGGCCAAACGTTATGTAGGGTAAATGATAAATCAATTGCGTACATCTGTATAATTAAAAGGAAATATTGCAGTGGGGAAGTATGTGAGGGACACAAATAGTTAGAAATAACTTGGTGCTGTACGAAGGCTGCAACACAATTAACCCTCCGGTCATCACAGGGAACACCCGCACCTGGCGGGTATGTGTACTTTAATAACTAACCTGTAGGGAATTCAACCTGTAGTGGAGTGTTTGGGGGTAATCTCAAAATGTTGATGAGGTAACACCAACTACAGCTGCCAAACGTCTCCTGGTATATTTCCTAGCGAAGAAAATTCGCAGCTCCGCAATTAACATAAAATTACTTTCTAAAAATTAATGAGCTTTGCAAAAATGCCTTTGGACAGTGCGTTTGTACGTGCGAATGTTTTTTTTATATTTATATTTTTTATATAATCTTTTCTTACTGCATTCGCACGTTCTGTTTCAATAGTTTAATTAATTATAAATAAAATAACAATAATTACGTATTATCATCAGTATGATCTGCAAGAAATTATAGGTTTTAGAATAATATAATAATAATAATAATAATAATAATAATAATAATAATAATAATAATAATAATAATAATAATAATATATTTATCAGGAAATTATAAGTTATCTGATAATACAATAATATATTTTATTGATATAGCGCCACATTTTGATTGTTTGTGGCACTTCACAACATATTACTATTTTTATATTAAAAGGATACTGTTTTACAATAAGAATACTAATATTTTTAAATACAAAATACATAATGTCTATATCAATAACTAAAATTACTTATTAGTCATAAAATACATAATAATACTCTATCTAGCAAATAATTCCATAGAATAATGTTGATAAATGAATGTATAGATACAACGTTTTAGTCTTTGCTTCTTGTTAATAACAGTAACTGAGTACAGTTTAATTAACCATGTATGCATGCATTATGTTTGAAAACAACAATTTATGAGCGTATTGCTTATTTAAAATCTATTTGACAGAATAGGCTGAACATAAACCTATGCCAACAGTTGTGCCTATTCTTGCCATAATAGGCAAACTAATCAGGTAGCACAGTGTTTTTATTGTTACTTTAACTTAATTAAGTATAAACTATATACAGGGCTGTACATATATATATATATATATATATATATATATATATATATATATATATATATATATATATATAATATATTTAAATATGCAGTATATTCATTATATATATATTATATTATATATATATATATATATATATATATATATAGTTATATATATATATATATATATATAATATATATATAATATATATAATGTATATATATATATATATATATATATATATATATATATATATATATATATATATATATATATATATATATATATATTCAGTTGTACATCATATAAATAACTAGATTGGATAGTTCCCTTTTATGGAAAGAAGAAACACAATTGTTCAGCCTATTCTGTCAAGTAAATTTTAAATCAGCAATATAGACTTCTTCAGAACATTCATCAGGACCACAAAACATGCACCACGTAGACTGCTCGTGTAGGACAACAGTTCTAGGTCATATAAAAGAACGTTATTGTTGCGTAATTGTTGATATTTTCAACAGTTGCTAAATTATTTATAACTATTAACTATAAGTATACATTCATTTATCAGCATTGTTATGGAATTATTTGCTAGACAGATTACTATTATTATGTATTTTATAACTACTAGATCATTTTAGTTATTAATATAGACACATGTTTTATTATTTAAAACAAATCAGTATTCTTCTTATTGTATAAAGTTAACTATCCTTTTCATATATACATAATAGTACTATGTTGTGAAGTGCCACATACAATTAAGGGTCATAAACCTGATGAAATTAGTGGAATGTTCCTGTAATTAATTCAAACAAAATTTGTAATTACAAGTAATATTAAAGTAATAGGTCAATTACATCACTTCTTGGTACTATTATTTAACAAGATTGCCACCTAGAGAATCAATTCTAGATGGCAGGTGAACAAGGAAGCCCTTTGGCTTATCGAGAGTCCAACCTATCTATCTAAATATACCCCGCCCTTCTTCTTTGTGAAAATGACAATTTTTCTAATATCTAGTCTACACTGCTTTTTAGCTAATGTAATTCCATGTCCTCTAGTCCTTCTCTCTTCCTTAACCGAGAAAAAATATTTATGTCAATATTTTCATACCCATTCAATATTTTAGACACTTCTATCTGATCTCCTCTCAATCCCCTAGTTTCTAGTGTTGTTAATCCACATTCTCTTAGACACATTTCATAACTAATATTCCAGTGTTTTTGTATCATTTTGGTTGCTCTACTTTGTACTCTTTCTAGTATATCAATATCCTTGTTGCGATATGGCTGCCATGCCTGTATGCAATATTCTACATGAATATTCTAAACTATTGTTTTGTACAGTGGTATTATTAGTTTTTCCTTGTACACTATATTTTGCCTAATTAATCCAAGAATTTAGTTTGCCTTTGCTGCTGCAATTCCACACTTCTCTGATAACTTCATATCAGCACTAATAGTTAACCCTAAGTCCTTTTCCACACACACAATGGCCCAATACTGATCCATGCGGTACTCCACTCAAAACCGATTTCCAGTTTGAAACCTCCCCATCAACTACCCAGGTACTACTCTTTGTCTTCTATCAGTAAGCCATTTTTCTATCCAGTTAATCATACCATTTCTTATGCCATGGGCCTTTAGTTTAAGTAGTAATCTTTGATGTGGCACTTTGTCAAAGGCTATTTTAAAATCTAAGTATATTATATCTACTGGTGATCCCTCGTCTACCCACTTTGTGACATCTTCCAAAAAACATAACATTTGTTAAGCATGAGCTCGCTTTTAAAAACCCATGTTGAGATGGGTTTATCAAGTTATTTTTAAAAAGAAAATCAACCAAGTGATCTTTAATTAGTCTTTCTAATAGTTTGCAAATCACCGATGTTAAGCTCACTGGTATATAGTTCTCTGACTTGTTTCTCGAACCTTTTTTAAATAATGGTATAATGTTTGCTTCTTTCCATTCTAACGGAACTATTCCCTCCTCTAATGACAAATTGAGTACTGTTGCAAGCGGTATGCTGATTTGTTCTACAATTTCCAATAGTAATTTGGGAGGAATCCCATCCACTCCAGGTGATTTATTATCCTTCATATCTCTTATTTTCATAGCTATCATTGTTGGGGTTACAATTAGTTGTCCTAAATAGTCAAACTCTCTCCCTTCGAACTTAGTCTCAAGTACTGGTAATATACTAATATCTTCCCTGGTAAACACCGAACTAAAGTACTCATTTAGGTTTTCTGCCATTAAGAATCCCTCTGTTATTATGTTTCCATCACTACCTTCTAGAGGACCGACCTTATCCTGAACTTTCTGTTTACTTCGAACATACGCATAAAAACTCTTGCTGTCCTGTTTTATATTAAAAGCAATTTTTTGTTCGTAGCTTCTCTTTGAATTTCTAATTTCAGCTGTAGCTTGGTTAAGTGCTTCTTTATAAATGGCATAGTCTGCTTCACTTCCAGTATGTCTGTATGTCTTCCACATCATTTGCCTGTACTTGATTTTTCTAATGGCTTCTTTCGATAAGTGTTTTTATATCGTTTCCCCTGTTTTTCAAGGGGGAAATTGTTTCAACAATGCAGTCAATTTCACTCTTTAAGATATTCCAGCATTCTGTTGCTGTCTTATTCTCCATTGTGTTATTCCAGTCTATTTTTGCTAAATATTTTCTCATGTCTTTATATCTTCTTTTGTGAAACTTTTTCCTGCACCTTATTTTTCGATTCTGCTCTCCTTTTACTTTGATGATAAAATATATCTGTTAATATATAATAACCATGGTTAAAATCCCCCATAATTATACAGTCCCGTTTACTCACTTCCTTTATAGCATTTTGTACTTTCTCATTCTCGTCTATGCTTATGTTCGGAATTTGATAAACTAACCCAACAGTTAATGTTGAGTTTCCTGTAACTATGTTACACCAGACAGCTTCTTCACATTCTGCTTCTTTTTTCTAAATTTATTTCATAAGCCTGGGTGGATTCTTTAATATATACTACTTCCAATTCCATCTTTTCTAAACATGTCATATCCTGTCATTCCTAATTCGGCATCTGATATATCGGTAGTGGCCCAAGATTCAGTTGTACCTATTATGTGAGGGTCAATATCTTCTACCATAATGTTTAGTTCATTTCTTTTGTTTTGCATTTTAACAAACATATTTATAACCAAATTTTGTAGAGTTTTTCAGACTGTTGTTTGCTGATTTGTTTTTGCTGTCCTTATCTAGTATGTTGTGTTCTTGTTCAGCCTATTACTATTACTTCAACATTGGTAATCGTTACATTACATATACCAGGCCGGGTCTACATATGACCATTACTATATTTCAAAATAACCTGAGTTAATTTCTGAATAAATAAATTAATATAGTCTGACAAACAATGTAAAATATTACACTCAAAAGACTAACACAGGCCCCTTATTTTTCACAATTGCCATCCTCAAACACTATTACAATTGGCTATATACATCTACGACAAGTTGGATGATTAATTTTGGCATCAATATGTGTGGGATCTAGCAAAACACTGTTGACAATATACTATTCAGAAGCCCTCCATACACATTAAAATATCAACGTAATACATTTAAACAAGAATATGTCATTGTAAATTGAATGTTTGTAGTCACCTTTTATATATTATGTACAGTAATGAACACTGTCTTAAAATAAATACACTAGCACAACACCTAAAAGCTATGTTGTCACGTGAATTATCGTAATTATGCAGTAATATATTACAAACAATCAAACAGACAAATGTTAAATAGATTATGGGCTATTGGTATTTATACAACAAGATAGTTTAGTAAACTTCTCAAAGGAGAGAACATTGTCTTGTGGTCAGTAGAAAATCATAAAACAGTAATTACACAGCAGTCGCAGACAAATATTCACACTGGTTATGGCGGTGTTGATAGGTTTACACAATATAATCACTTATAAAATGAATACATAAATAAATAGTATTGATTTAAAATAAATATCTTAAGTGAATATAATATATTTTATTTATAAAAAGGAAGAAATATAAATACAACAATTTATGTATATGCAATGATAAATAGGTGCATATCACTTTTTCAATTTTGTCCACCGCTCTTAATTACCACAAATATTTGATTTAACGCAATACGAGAATTTACAAAGTGCTGTCCTTCTATAAGAGTC
Source organism: Ridgeia piscesae (assembly GCA_025642075.2). NCBI lineage: Eukaryota > Metazoa > Annelida > Polychaeta > Sabellida > Siboglinidae > Ridgeia > Ridgeia piscesae. Next base: position 96,852 of record JAODUO010001392.1, on the reverse strand, counting down.
GGTGATAAGAACCACCGCTTCATGATGCTTATTGGCTAAGCATGGCGACTGGACTGTCTCTATATAAACCTATGGTGACTGTATTTGTCAATGGTCCTAGCTTGTAGTAATTCTTTACTGTAAAGGCGGTAGTTGGAGAGGTTGCATACCACATATGCTATTTAATAGCGTGTGCACACAGCAAGGTGTCCGTCAATTACATGCGTGTTACGGCATAGCGCTGTGTCATTATCAGGCTTTTTATTCTGGGTTTTTGTTGGCACTGCAGGAGCTGATGGATAATGGAAGATTATGTTCCACCTGTTTCTTTCAGAACGTTGTCTTTGTGCATCAGATGCCAAATCACTCGTGTTAGTTTAGACAGCTCCAATTATTGTACAGAAACACTGTTCATCTTAGTATAGAATTCCACTACGACACCTGAGTTTCTCGACTGCCGGAAGCTCTGTCTGAACAGCCTCACTGTCATTAGTTATAGGTGTTTGCGGGTTAGTGAATCGATCAGTTAGCAATAGCAGCCCATGTGCTTGACTCAGTACTGCTTGACTTGAGGTTTCATAGCTATGTTAGAAATGCCTGCTTCAAGGCATCGGGATGCTCGTAGATTTAACGATCACCGCATGCCTCTGCAATATCTAAGTTGGCTTTATTTCCAACGGTGCAAGGACAAAACACAAATGGACAAACCACCAATGGTCTAGCCGTCGATCTTGGCTTTCCGTTAATTAATTATCGACTTATCGTTATGAACTTACAATATTTTCACAGCTTGATGTTATTTATTCATATCGTAATATACATAGTATATAGTAATATGTAATGGACAAGATGTCTACTTGGTTTGCAGTCAATATGTTAACACTAAACATATCTAAACCAAATTACATACTATTTAGAAAGCGTATGCTCAGTAGATTTGTTGTTATACATATAGGGAATGTTAATATTGACAGAGTAAGAGTTGTAAAGTTCTTGGGAGTGTATGTTGATGACTTATTTAACTGGAATTATCACATTACATATATAAAATCAAAGATTTCCAAAAAGTGTAGGTATAATGTATAGATGTAGTCATTTGCTTAACTGGAGTAGTATGCATATTCTATATTTTTCACTGTTTTCGCCATATTTAACATACTGCGTAGAAAAATGCTGGAAAAATATTCGCATTATGTACGGTGCCAAGCGCTTGGATCACACAAATCCACTTTTTTAACAATTGCGTGTCTTGAAATGTCTAGATATTATTGAATTACAAACAACATTGTTTATGTACAACGCTTACTATAGCTGTTTGCGGGAAACTACATATTCACCGAGAGCCTGCCACAATTAGAAAGAATACGTGCTCATTCCACATTGAGATTGATGAATCTCTGCGTATACGGAGTGCGATTGTGGTATTCTCTGAATAACAAAAAACTATAAATGCATTTAAATCTACATACAAAAAGTGTCTATTTAAAAAACAATTTACCAAAGAAATGTGATAGTTATCGTACTGGAATTTGCTATTTTAATATGTGTACGTATTCCAATTTGTAGACAAGTGCACATGTGGCAACTATAAAACATTTCCCTTAATAAGATTGTCTGGGGTAAAGTTACATAAAAGTCAACGACTTCCTTTTTGCCTCTTCAATCATTGTGTGCACACTAAAATAAAATGTATTTTGTATAATGTAGTCAATGTTTTGAATAAAATAACTACAGTGTACTATTAAGATGCTCCGCTATTTGAGACAATCGGCAATCGTACGCCGCTGTCTGGGCCGTTGCAATACAGCAGATTTTCTACTTCCGTTCGCACAATACTTCACATGGATTGTTATATTTACAATAATTTTGAAAATATTATACCACAATTTTACTAATTGGATAGGTGTACATCCCCAGAGATGGAAAATATGTGACAGCAATTGCAGGATTCAGCTTTCTGTTAAAAATCACCATATTTTTACAACAAATTTTTAACAGTGAAATTGCTTAAAGGGTAGGCTAAGACAAACAGCTATAAAATAATGAGCATACAACACACATATATGAAAATGACAAATGGTTCTGCTTCACAGACAAATTAACATCATTTGGATATCTTGAGAATAGCGGATGTTGTATCATGTTATCTACCACAACAAAAATGCAATCTAAGATTAGGATTAAAACAGTGATTTCTCAGATAATACCATACCCTTTGCAATGCTATCACATACATTTCATGTATAAGGGTGTATAGATTAACATTATTGTGGAGTAGCAACATTCAGTGAGAATATAAAATATTGCTAGCCATAAAATTTAGTGAATTTGGTCTTTTGTACATAGCATGAATGATGAGGATTTAATTTTGTTACGTGGCTGATAAAGTACCATAACATCAACAATTCTTAAGTTATTAAAATAGTGTTAAAAGTGTTATAACGCATTACATGTTTGCCACATCATCTGCAAATATTGTCCATCTGAGGAGGATAACAATGATTTTATAATGAGCCATGTGTGATCACCTGTTCAGTAATTTCCATGGAAAAACAGTTACCGCGGAAATGGGAAGAATTCAAATGTCTGATTTCACAAAGAATACGGTGAGATTTGTACTATCACCTATTGTTCATATGTAGCAACGTATGCGAACATTATGGTCCAATAAACACCCTGAAAATAATACATGAGGCCATTACAGAAAACCTTTACTGATGTTGTTGGTGAAAGCGCGAATGGCTTAGATTGCATTTTATATAGAATACTCAATTATCAAAATATCAACCATAATTGATATTTTGCTGTGAAGCAGACCTTTTCGCCTGCAATTTGTGAAATTTGTATATTCCTGAGTTGTGTACTCATTATTTTATGGTGATTTGTCTTAGGCCGCCTCATTAGCAATTTCACTGAAAATATGTTGTCGTGAAAATAAGGTTAGTGTTAAAAAGAGTGATTCCTCACATAAAGCTGTGAGTCCTGCAATGCTACCACATTTTTGCCATATCTAGGGATGTAGATTTATCCAAAGATCACAATGAGCATTCATCCCTAAAATGTACCAACAAACCCTCTGGTTTATGGCCTCAAATCAAAGACAAAAAATAATAACTCTTGGTGGTGAATTGTGTTGCTCCGATCGTTGTTGGCCAATATTATCGATGTAGCGTGGTAATTCCATAATTCAGTTTTGATATGGATGACATTTTGTATTATTATTATATGCTATCAAATATATTTGAAATGAATTCAGTGACATGATAAAATGTTTTTTCCGAATTGTTTAATATTACTACATACAACAATTATTTTATTAAACTGACAATTACAAGTAGTTCAGTTTAACACAATTATTTGATTATATATATATATATATATATATATATATATATATATATATATATATATATAGATATATATATATATATATATGTTTTATCACACACTGCACTGCTAAAGAAGTTGGTAGTGCGTCATGATAATTTGTAAATATCCCCCATGATAGAGCTTTTGTGCTGTAAGTTCAACATCAGACTACCAGGATGTATCATGTCCCCTGTTACTGCCGTCTGATAATAGTAACTAAGTAAATAAGTACGTAAGTAAGTAAGTACGCAAGTAAATACGTAAGTAAGTATTTATGTCATGGGCGACCCCACAGTCTTTTGAAACATTTCCTGTCGAATCGGATGTTTCGAGCATGTTTTGACTTTATGCACAGGCAACAGAAATAACAGTGCTTACATTTAATCCCCATTCTCCCGTGACCCTTTTGGGTACATTCTGAGCCTAGAGGCCACGTGATACCAGTGCACCAAACAATGACATTGGATGCGTATTGTACCTATTGCATATGCTTTCCACCTAGGGGAAACGAGAGGGTCCCTTGTCCGCTAAGAGATGTATGCTGACGAAGCAACTCTATTATGGCGTGCACAACATTTTCCATTATTATGAGGGCGGTATACCCGATGGATCATTAATTCCCCACTGCGTTTGGCTTCAAGGGGCAAGGGTTCGGCCCGGCCTGCACATTTCCAAGGTCAGAACTAATGGCGTCCTTAATATTGAGAGGATGTGTCCGAAACCACCAATGCACAAGGAACGGACACATGCGAAACAACGGAGTGAGTGTATCAGGCAATGGAAATAACAATGCTTACATTTAACCCTCATTCTCCCATGACCATTTTGGTTACAATCTGAGCCCGCAGGCCACGTAGTACCAGTACACCAAACAATGACATTGAATGCATATTTACCTATTACATATACTTTCTACCTAGGAGTAAGTAATGTGTATAATTTCCAACCACAGTCATTAAGAATTGCACAATCCCTTATTTTCAACATATAAACAAGTAACCATGAGTGTTGGTGGAAAGGGGGTGAACAGAAGCGCAATACTTTCATATGGTTCACCCCATCCAGTATAGATAAGTGCAGAATGAATACAATATGTTAAACCAAAAGAATTATAATTCCAACGAAAGATGCATTAAACAGTGCCTACACGACGTACTGTCTAGCCAGAATTATTGTGATTTTGTTTTCCTGATACATAGATAGAAGATGTAACTTACAGCCTTTGTAAATGCCTATGTGGTTCTACTGCTGGTAGTGCTTCCATGTAATGTATTCCAAAGTCTTACTACGTATGTTTACAAGACTACACATTGATTTTTATGGTACGCACGCGATGGCCCTGAAAGGTGCCGTGTGTTGGAACATATCGTTTAAACATAGTTTGCACACGTTTTGGAAGTTCTGTCTGAAGTATATTACAATTGCTGTCTTATATTTAACTAAATCTACAAATGTTACAATGCTCAGTTGCTTAAGCAGGGTGCTGGTATGCTCCAAACCTTTTACTCCACAGATGAACTATTATTTTCTGTAACACGTTAATACACCTAATGTTTGCAGCATAGGTATTACCCCCTATCTCGCTACAGTAGCTAATATATGACAAGAACATGGAAAAATACAATATGCACATTCCATGCTGATTAATTAAACAACTTGCCTTGTAAATTATCGCTGCCACTTTCGACAGTTTTGTTCTAAAGTTCTGTACTAATGTGATGTTTCCAGTGTAGCTGGTCATCAATAAATACTTCAAGGAATTATGTTACACACACTAGTTATTTCTTCGTTATGTATGTCAACATCTGGTGGAGGCCTTCCGAATAACATATAGTTCATTTTGGACAAGTTGAGTGATTATTTGTTTACATCATTTGCACAATTTAGCAAGTTCCCTATTTGACATAGCTCTGTCAGATTGTAACCACTACAATATATATATTACATAGCTCTGTCAGACTGTAACCACTACAACATATATTACATAGCTCTGTCAGACTGTAACCACTACAACATATATTACATAGCTCTGTCAGATTGTAACCACTACAATATATATTACATAGCTCTGTCAGATTGTAACCACTACAACATATATTACATAGCTCTGTTAGATTGTAACCACTACAAAATATATATTACATAGCTCTGTCAGACTGTAACCACTACAACATATATTACATAGCTCTGTCAGATTGTAACCACTACAATATATATTACATAGCTCTGTCAGACTGTAACCACTACAACATATATTCGTATCGTCAGCAAAAAGCATGAACTTCATAGATGATAATTGATATATATATATATATATATATATATATATATATATATATATATATATATATATATATATATATATATATTGTGTGGTTTAGTTCAGGTGATAAAACACATCTCAGTCAGTCTTGTATGTATATGAGTTAACGTGTCCAGCAAGTATATGTGTGACTGACAAACTGTTTATCCTGCATAAACCAATGTCTCAACCTAGCTCTCCAATTGAGTTCACCTTTGTTAAAAAAGGCACTCAGGTGCCCAATTAATGAACTGATTATGGCGTGTAATCACTGTTGTCAATCCTGTTAGTAGTGCCTTTGGGTCTAGTAAGGTGGCAGACGACCAGCAAAGTGTGGGGATACTGTTACTGGGACGAATGTCCTATTGTTTACTGTTGAAATTACTTGGGACTGACCTAACGGGATACTAATTGCGAGGTGACCAAACCACTGACATGACCCTATACCAAGGTTCCGCTGTAGTTCCAAAACATTTCCCATATTTACCAGATGTTCCCTATACAATGCTTTCTAGTCAGAAAATGTATGTAGCAATACATCGATGTGGCAAGAGAATTGAAAGATACAGCGAGTGTAGGGTATCAAGCGTGTTGATTTACTCGTGTTATCGACCGATATATAAGGCTTAACGTCGTGCGATAATGCGACCATGTGTCAGTCTAAACAAGATTTACAAGTACGGAAATTACGTTTTGTCCAACGATATCGCATTGGTTTTAAAACAACAGTACACGCATGCTGAGGGTAGCAAGCTAAGATTACATCAGAGCTATTTGTGACGCGTTGCCCTGGCATCAGCCGCGTTTTGACAGTTGTTCAGCTGATCAAGTTTGTGGCATAAAAACAATATTTAAAACAAATCAAATCAAATCAAACTTGTAGCATTTCTATTATCAATACTTACGTGTGCAAAAACTAAATCCCTAGCTCAATAAATTCAAGACTGAATTGTCATGGTGTTACAATTATCAAATTTACTGAACACCTAAATTCTGTCATCTCGTCCATTGCACCAAAGGTCTAATGAAATCTTCTATAGCTGCTAATAAACTGTATCAGTAAACCAAAGGTGCATCCTGACTACACCCATTATGCAAAATACAGAAATATGTATAACAAATAAAACAAATCGCTAAGAAAACTCACTATGCTAATCAACTAAACGCTGTCAAGAATGACTCCAAAAAACATGGAATGTACCAAAAACTATGATTGGGCAAAACAACGACAACTCTGGCATTCCTTTACTAATTAAAAATCCTAATCAAATTTCTAATGCATTTTGTAACTTTCTGTTTTACAAATGTCAGACCTAAATACGCAAATTTGATACCTCGATCCAAAAAGCAATTTTCATCTTCAAAATTGTCCTAAACTAAATTCAAATAGTCTTTTTATGAATCCAACTGATGAAAACGAGATCAAACACATATTAATGTCCCTTCCATCCAAGAAAACTTCTGATTATAATAATTTGAGTCAACTTGATGTAAAGTTATTTGGGGAGCAAATTAGATTTATATTTGGTTATATTAATAAACAAGTCAATAGTTAAGGGAATATTTCCACATGGATTGAAAATTTGGAAAAGTATACCTGTTTTTAAGTCCAATGCCAAAGATGATATTTAAAATTATAGACCTATATCAACATTACCTACAATTAATTTCAAAAATATTGGAATAAATTATGTATAGAAGGACTTATAATTTTATACAAAAAACAAAACAAAATACTGAATAACCACCACTATTGTTTTCGTGAAAAACACTCAACAATAAATGTCATACCCGTGCTTACTTGTATCATAAAGCATTCGAAAAAAGATTAGGATCTTAGTGTTTTCTTGGATCTCAGTAAAGCTGTTGATACCATTGATCACCAAATATAATATTACATAAACTTACTATGGAATAAGAGATACTCCACTCAGATGGTTTAAGAGTTATCTCTGAAATCGGAGACAATATGTTAAATATAATAAAAATCTTTCGCTTTCGATGCAACAGGATATCACATACGGGGTTCCACAGGGGTCCATTCTCAGTCCTCTTTTTTTTATATATATATATATATATATATTATATATATATATATATAAACACATTTAATATAATCAAAACTCATATTATATATTATATATATATATATACACGGTGGGAAAACAAATAAATGCAAAACCATATTATTTATTGACGACACTACTATATGCACGGTGGGAAAACAAATAAATGCAAAACCATATTATTTATTGACGACACTACTATATGCACGGTGGGAAAACAAATAAATGCAAAACCATATTATTTATTGACGACACTACTATATGCATGGTGGGAAAACAAATAAATGCAAAACCATATTATTTATTGACGACACTACTATATGCATGGTGGGAAAACAAATAAATAATATATATGAAGATATAAATAAAGAACTTCACATATTAGCTGATTGATTTTATGCAAATAAGCTGTCCCTAAATGTTTCCAATTATCAATGCATGCTATTCTGTAGATCCCATTCCCCCATAATGAAGAATTGTCTATAACAATGTCTAACATAGTAATACAATGTATAAAATGTGTAAATTTTCTTGGTCTTCTTATAGATGAAAGGCTTGACTGGCAAGAACACATACATTCATACAAAAATAAACTAACCAGTTCTCTATATGCAATCAATAGAGTTAACAACTGTCTTCCTGTTTCAGCCCTTAAAACAATCAACTGCGCTCTAGGTTACCCCTACTTGACCTACGGAATCATTTCGTGGGGATCCACATATAAATCCCATTTTACAAAATTATTCATTATACAAAAGATAATCATTTGTTCCATACTGAACAGAAATTACATGGAACACTCCCACGCCCTTTTTATATGCCTTCACTTATTAAAATTGCATGATGTATACGAACTTGAAGTTGGAAGTGTTTTGTATAATTTGGTCCATGGGAGTCTACCACATTTGTTATGCAATATGTTCACATTTGTCCACAATATACACATCTGTCAGATCAGACAAATATCACAAATATGTCCTTTCTTTAGTTATACTACTAGATCCTCAAACAGTTTACTATGTAAAGGTCCGATGATTTGGAACGCAATTCCAACCTGCATTCAGCAGTCACACAGCCTAAAATGTTTTGTGTTATCATTAAAATCAATTGTGGTAAGAAGGGTATAAAGATCTGGCTCAACCTTAGTTCCATTTTGAAGCACATGTAGCATATCCTTACTTAGTTTAAATCACACATATTATGAAATATTTATTTACATGTGTAAACTGGTTCAGATTGTAATTGCGGTTGGTCTAATCTTACGGCGGCACTATTTTTAATGAGTCAACCTATTATTTTATGTTACTGTTGTGACATCAAATTGGGTCTAAATTTGAAATGTAATTCTTATTCAACATGCTAAATTACTATTACATAGTTTATACAATTATTGCTGGGTTGCCAGTGGCCAGTTTCTTCTTTTTAAGCATTCATCCTTTTGTATTATCCTCATATTATGTTACTGGCTACAACCTTAATTGGCTTCGTGGTCAACCGGGAATCGTGTACTATATCATTTATTGTCACATTTGCTGATTGTGTTTATTTGTATGATTTATGCAATTCCGAAAATAAATTACTTACTTACTACTTACTAATATAAAATAATTTAATGTAAATTTATATACCTATAATTGTAACTTACACATTATAAAACACACCATGACATTTCAGTCTTGAATTTATTGAGCTAGGGATTTCGTTTTTTTGCACACGTAAGTATTTATATTAGAAATGCCACAAGTTTGATTTTTCATTAAAAAAACCTATATTGATTTTTTTAACTACAGAAAAACACTCAAAACGTTGCTAACAAGTGAAAACAACGATCGCCTGAACAGTTGGGCGCGTTTATCAAAATTTATAGTCGTTCCTTGTTGGCACACATTTTAATTAGAAACAATCCGTGCCCAGGAAAATGTACCAGTCGTGACAGAAGCCGGCATAAGACAGATTTTTCTGCATTTGAGACATAAAAATATGGTTTGAAAAAATGTACACCAATGATTATTATTTTATCGTTCCCAAACCAATTTCGCCGCCTTGTGTTAGTAGTATATCATGCATAATATACTACTTATGTTATATGATAATACTTTAAATAAATTTAGTTAATCGGGTGACATAAATGTATTGCGTTTGCGCTACCATGTTGTTTTGAGATGGATGCTGCCAAACACGCTGAGATTGTATTCAATTGAACAGGTCTGCCAGGGAGTAAAGTGAAAAACTCTGAGTAACCCTGATGATTGGATATGGCGCGAAAAACTTACTTTTACCTTTTACTTACATTATGTAACAGAAAGAAAATATGAACCAATTTTTTTTCACAATAATCATTTGGTTACGAATATAATGTATATATAGTGTATGACTTTCAAAATCCAGGGGCCTGACATAAAAAGTGGGGGCCATGCAACAAATGCACGTTTAAGTTGCAATTGTAACTATAACTTTATTCAACACCATTCACTTGCCACAAACATCATGGCTATAACCTATATGTAGCAGCTTAATTAGTAAATATTAATGATAATTTCAAGAGATCAATGGAGGGTTGTTAATTTTCCATTGAATCAGAGCTGCTTGAAACCTGCAGATCTTCCTCTTTGGGCTGCCTATGTTTGTAGATGGCAACACAAGGTCACCTCTTCCTGCCCCCCCACACACACACCTACAACAGCTTAAGCGATTGTGCGAGGTCCCGTTCCTTCACCCCTTCATGTTATTTTATTTCTGGTTAAGTCAAGAAGCAGTATTTGTGTAATTTTTCAATCTGGCTTTAAATAGAACAAAAACAATGTACTTTTTAGGTTCTGGTGTCTGGTACCACATTTAATATTAAGCCCGAAAGCAACACTGCATTTTTCCACTGGTTGGAAGTAACGCATGTATCTAGCTTCCATTTCATTAGCTCATCAAGAAATGTTATCTTAATATTTCTCTTTTTAACCACGTTTACTAATTTTGATAGATGATACTAACTCTTTACACTGTTTGATCTCTTACTTGACATGACTTACATATCTAAAATAAATTGTGGACTGTCGAAGCCCAGCGCTGGGCTATGAGTACTTATTTACAATCCTGGCTAGACTGTTCAGGCTGTTTTGACTGTTTAATTGTCTTCTTCATTCATCTTTTTCATGTTTACCACCATTCATGTACTTTAAGACAAATAAAACAAAAAAAATACAACATACACACATAACATCAGAGGTGCTTATCATTTAGAAGTTGTACAGACCTTGGAATGAATGAGTCTCGCTTCCTATTTGTTTTGAATATGATAATTCTGAACCTTCTGGATGAGGGCAGAAGGACGTACTCGTTATATAGAATGTGTGTATTGTCATTAATTTTTTTTAGCTTTACGGATTACCTGCTTTTCATACAAAGCAGTGAAAGAGGATTGTTTGAGGCCGGTTATTTTGCTATTAATATTAATTTATTCTTGTCTTTCTGACTGACGTTCCCAAACCAACATATAAAATAAAATGTCAAAACACTCGGTATACAAGATTTATAAAACATGGATAAAATGGTGCTATCAATGTTAAAAGAGCGATGTTTTCTGAGGCAGTAAAGACGCTGCTGACATTTCTTGTATGTGACACTGCAGTGGCGGTCTGACTTCAACTTATTGTCAGTTGTTATGCCGAGATATTTATACTCGTCAACTATATCTACCTTGTTATCGTGGATGACAATATCAGACTGAGATGGAGGGTATTTCCTAAAATCAATGCACATGTCTTTGGTTTTTGTTGCGTTCAGACACAAATACTATCTATCACACCATGCAACAAAGTCGTTTAACACAGGACCATAGCCAACTTCATCGTTAGACAATAGACTGAGTAAAGCTGTATCATCTGAGAATTTAATAAAATACCTATTCGGACGGATGCTCCTGCAGTCTTTAGTGTATAAAATGAATAAAAGAGGGGATAAGACACAGCCTTGGGGTGAGCCAGTGGAAACAACCTCCACACTAGAAGTGGTGTTATTCACTCGAACCTGTTGGGGTCTCCCCACCAAAAAATCATGCACCCATAGCGCCAATTCAGATTCAAGCTTAAACTCAGAAATTTCTATCTTATATATCTATTGCCACAGCATTATGGAGAATGACAGTTTACGGACATCATAGGACTTCATAGTAGATTATGTCTAAGACCTGTCTACTTCTAGTAAGACAATCCTAGGTCATTAATTCTTTTTCCCTGGCCTAATTGACAGGTTTGTCCTCTTCAGCAACCCCCGTCAATCAATTTTAACCCTGCCCAAGGGCAGCAACCTTCTGCCCTCCCACCCCAACCCCAGGCAGCAGCCAGCATCATTTACTGATAAAGTGAATAATGACATATTCTGTGCCTTGTCCTCTGGGATACAAAGTTGTCAGGCCATTATTGATAAATTTTACAGTTCTTTAATGTGCATAATTGTCTGTAGTCCGATATGTTTGATCTGGGGTCCAGTCCGGCCCACAGAGTTGGACATCTGGGGACCAACACTAAATTTACCGGCTAAATTTGTGAACCATATATATATATATATATATATATATATATATATATATGTATATATATCTTAGAAGTGGTCTCCCAGCCCACCAGTGGTACTCAATGTTCTGTTAACAAACTAGTCTGGGCATGCAGTTTTTACAATGTTTGATATTATTCAACTAATCAGTCTTGTTTCTTCACAAAATTAACACCAAACTTACCTTTCGGTGCTGGCGCACTAAGGTGGTCACTGCCAGGGTGCTTGTCCTTCTCAGATGTACTTTTACAGCACAAATTGAGACAGAAACCAATATTTGTGTGCTCTCCCAACCACGCGCTAGCAATCTGCGTGTCTGTGCAGAGAACGAAGTCTGAAAAAGATCCTTGACTTATCTCCAAACCTACAAAAGGCATGACACCTGATACACCTCCATTGTACAGCCCAGCGCATTCAGTAGGATTCTTTTCAACTGAAATCTGATAATCAGTCATTGGCCTGGGAATCATATAGAAACATCTATATACACATCCATGGATTCATAAAATGTTAAATATGAAATTTAATATAAATACTTAGGATTTAATTAGGAAATGGTAATTAAGCTTATTATTTTTAACTGAAATAATTATAAGACAAAGTACAAAGTTAAAACTTGGTAATATATAATTAATTCACACACTTGTATGTATTATGTATAATATTATAATCACACACACACACACACACACACACACACACACACACACACACACACACACACACACACACACACACACACACACACACACACACACACACACACACACACACACACACACACACACACACACACACACACACACACACACACACACACACACACACACACACACACACACACACACACACACACACACACACACACACACACACACACACACACACACACACACACACACACACACACACACACACACACACACACACACACACACACACACACACACACACACACACACACACACACACACACACACACACACACACACACACACACACACACACACACACACACACACACACACACACACACACACACACACACACACACACACACACACACACACACACACACACACACACACACACACACACACACACACACACACACACACACACACACACACACACACACACACACACACACACACACACACACACACACACACACACACACACACACACACACACACACACACACACACACACACACACACACACACACACACACACACACACACACACACACACACACACACACACACACACACACACACACACACACACACACACACACACACACACACACACACACACACACACACACACACACACACACACACATGTATAGCCACTATGAAATATTTATTGTCTGCCTATAAATACAGGATATTTTATATAATATTGCGGCAGACATATCATGTTTTATAATATCTAGCATATTGTTTTAGAATCTTGAGAATTGTACATTTTATGACACTTTTCTGCCACGTATCAAAATGCAATCAGTGCCATTCAGACAAACACAAGAAGACAGAGAGTGAGACACACACACACAGAGAGACAGACAGACAGACAGACAGACAGACAGACAGACAGACAGACAGACAGACAGACAGACAGACAGACAGACAGACAGACAGACAGACATACAGACAGAGGCAGACAGAGGGGCAAACAGATAGATGAACATATAGATAGACAGAGAGATAGAGGCAGAAACAGAGACTGGGAGACATAGACACACACATATAGGCAGGCAGGCAGGCAGGCAGGCAGGCAGGCAGGCAGGCAGGCAGGCAGGCAGGCAGGCAGGCAGGCAGGCAGGCAGGCAGGCAGGCAGGCAGGCAGGCAGGCAGGCAGGCAGGCAGGCAGGCAGGCAGGCAGGCAGGCAGGCAGGCAGGCAGGCAGGCAGGCAGGCAGGCAGGCAGGCAGGCAGGCAGGCAGGCAGGCAGCATACAGACAGACAAACTGACAAACTGACAAAATGACAGACTGACATAGAGAGGGGCAGACAGAGACAAACAGATAGAGAAAAAGACAGACAGAGCCACTGGTAGACAGAGGCATAGAGAGACAAACATACAG
>JAODUO010001392.1:7500-75000 GCA_025642075.2 Ridgeia piscesae | reverse complement strand
TTATCTAGAAAAGCCAAGCACAACTGCTTGTTCTCTTTAACCATTTAATTAATTATGGAGGCCAAATTGCCTGAAACCATCTATTTTGAAGAAAGAAACTACCATACCCTATAGTTGCTGTTGCATGTAGGATAGAGCATGTGATTGAAAGAGTAGAGAACATATTGGGGCATGGCCAGGGAGGATCTATATAGTAATACATGTAGGGAGGAATAATGCAGACAGGGAAGGGACAACTAGGACGCTCCAGAGATACATGTAGGGAGGAATAATGCAGACAGGGAGGGGACAACTAGGACAGTACAGAGATACATGTAGGGAGGACTAATGCAAACAGGGAGGGGACAACTAGGACAGTCCAGAGATACATGTAGGGAGGAATAATGCAGACGGGAAGGGACAACTAGGACGCTCCAGATATACATGTAGGGAGGAATAATACAGACAGGGATGGGACAACTAGGACAGTCCAGAGATACATGTAGGGAGGAATAATGCAGACAGGGAGTGGACAACTAGGACAGTCCAAAGATACATGTATGGAGGAATAATGCAGGCAGGGAGGGGACAACTAGGACAGTCCAGAGATACATGTAGGGAGGAATAATGCAGACACGGAAGATACAACTAGGACAGTCCAGAAATACATGTAGGGAGGAATAATGCAGACAGGGAGTGGACAACTAGGACAGTCCAAAGATACATGTATGGAGGAATAATGCAGACAGGGAAGGGACAACTAGGACAGTACAGTGATACATGTAGGGAGGAATAATGCAGACAGGGAGTGGACAACTAGGACAGTCCAGAGATAGATGTAGGGAGGAATAATGCAGACAGGGAAGGGACAACTAGGAGAGTCCAGAGATACATGTAGGGAGGAATAATGCAGACAGGGGTGGGACAACTAGGACAGTCCAGAGATACATGTAGGGAGGAATAATGCAGACAGGGGTGGGACAACTAGGACAGTACAGTGATACATGTAGGGAGGAATAATGCAGACAGGGAGTGGACAACTAGGACAGTCCAGAGATAGATGTAGGGAGGAATAATGCAGGCAGGGAGGGGACAACTAGGACAGTCCAGAGATACATGTAGGGAGGAATAATGCAGACACGGAAGATACAACTAGGACAGTCCAGAAATACATGTAGGGAGGAATAATGCAGACAGGGAGTGGACAACTAGGACAGTCCAAAGATACATGTATGGAGGAATAATGCAGACAGGGAGGGGACAACTAGGACAGTACAGTGATACATGTAGGGAGGAATAATGCAGACAGGGAGTGGACAACTAGGACAGTCCAGAGATACATGTAGGGAGGAATAATGCAGACAGGGAGTGGACAACTAGGACAGTCCAAAGATACATGTAGGGAGAATAATACAGACAGGGATGGGACAACTAGGACAGTCCAGAGATACATGTAGGGAGGAATAATGCAGACAGGGAAGGGACATCTAGGACAGTCCAGAGATACATGTAGGGAGGAATAATGCAGACAGGGAGGGGACAACTAGGACAGTAGAGTGATACATGTAGGGAGGAATAATGCAGGCAGGGAGGGGACAACTAGGACAGTCCAGAGATACATGTAGGGAGGAATAATGCAGACACGGAAGATACAACTAGGACAGTCCAGAAATACATGTAGGGAGGAATAATGCAGACAGGGAGTGGACAACTAGGACAGTCCAAAGATACATGTATGGAGGAATAATGCAGACAGGGAGGGGACAACTAGGACAGTACAGTGATACATGTAGGGAGGAATAATGCAGACAGGGAGTGGACAACTAGGACAGTCCAGAGATACATGTAGGGAGGAATAATGCAGACAGGGAGTGGACAACTAGGACAGTCCAAAGATACATGTAGGGAGAATAATACAGACAGGGATGGGACAACTAGGACAGTCCAGAGATACATGTAGGGAGGAATAATGCAGACAGGGAAGGGACAACTAGGACAGTCCAGAGATACATGTAGGGAGGAATAATGCAGACAGGGAGGGGACAACTAGGACAGTAGAGTGATACATGTAGGGAGGAATAATGCAGACAGGGAGTGGACAACTAGGACAGTCCAGAGATAGATGTAGGGAGGAATAATGCAGACAGGGATGGGACAACTAGGACAGTCCAAAGATACATGTAGGGAGAATAATACAGACAGGGATGGGACAACTAGGACAGTCCAGAGATACATGTAGGGAGGAATAATGCAGATAGGGATGGGACAACTAGGACAGTCCAGAGATACATGTAGGGAGGAATAATGCAGACAGGGATGGGACAACTAGGACAGTCCAGAGATACATGTAGGGAGGAATAATGCAGACAGGGAAGGGACAACTAGGACAGTCCAGAGATACATGTAGGGAGGAATAATGGAGACAGGGAAGGGACAACTAGGACAGTCCAGAGATACATGTGGGGAGGAATAATGCATACAGGGAGGGGACAACTAGGACAGTCCAGAGATACATGTAGGGAGGAATAATGCAGACAGGGAGGGGACAACTAGGACAGTCCAGAGATACATGTAGGGAGGAATAATGCAGACAGGGAAGGGACAACTAGGACAGTCCAGAGATACATGTAGGGAGGAATAATGCAGACAGGGAGGGGACAACTAGTACAGTCCAGAGATACATGTAGGGAGGAATAATGCAGAAAGGGAAGGGACAACTAGGACAGTCCAGAGATACATGTAGGGAGGAATAATGCAGACAGGGAAGGGACAACTAGGACAGTCCAGAGATAGGTGTAGGGAGAATAATACAGACAGGGAAGGGACAACTAGGACAGTACAGATATACATGTAGGGAGAATAAGGCAGACAGGGAAGGGACAACTAGGACAGTCCAGAGATACATGTAGGGAGGAATAATGCAGACAGGGGTGGGACAACTAGGACAGTCCAGAGATACATGTAGGGAGGAATAATGGAGACAGGGAAGGGACAACTAGGACAGTCCAGAGATACATGTGGGGAGGAATAATGCATACAGGGAGGGGACAACTAGGACAGTCCAGAGATACATGTAGGGAGGAATAATGCAGACAGGGAGGGGACAACTAGTACAGTCCAGAGATACATGTAGGGAGGAATAATGCAGACAGGGAAGGGACAACTAGGACAGTCCAGAGATACATGTAGGGAGGAATAATGCAGTCAGGGAGGGGACAACTAGGACAGTCCAGAGATACATGTATGGAGGAATAATGCAGACAGGGAAGGGACAACTAGGACAGTATAGAGATACATGTAGGGAGGAATAATGCAGACAGGGAGGGGACATCTAGGACAGTCCAGAGATACATGTAGGGAGGAATAATGCAGACAGGAGGGGACAACTAGGACAGTCCAGAGATACATGTAGGGAGGAATAATGCAGACAGGGAGGGGACAACTAGGGCAGTCCAGAGATACATGTAGGTAGGAATAATGCAGACAGGGAGGGGACAACTAGGACAGTCCAGAGATACATGTAGGTAGGAATAATGCAGACATGGAAGGGACAACTAGGACATTCCAGAGATACAGACACTTGGTAGGGAAACTGAAGAAGACAAGATCGAGTTGAACAGATTATTCTCTCCGTGTTGATTGCCATCATGCAAGGGGATGGCAATCAATGCTCTAGTTGAGCAGATGTGTGACGAACAAGGAGTTGGATTAATAGATTTGTGGGGATACTTTGTTGGGAAAGAAGATGTGTACATGAGAGATAAATGCCTTTATCTAAGTAGAAAACAGGCAGCAGTTTTCTGTGAGAACATGCTTCGATCTGTGGACAGATTCGCAGGGGGGAGGAGTCACAGGGAAGCCAAATACTGGAGGCATAGATAAAAGGGCAGCACAAAGAAATCAGCAAAGAACAGCATGGAAATCTCTTCTGAATTTGGTTATAAATGTGTTTGTTTAAATGCAAAGAGCATTGTAAACAAAAGAAGTGAACTAAACTTTATATGGATTACAGTGACCCTCACATAATAGGTATAACTGAATCTTGGGCCACTACCGATATATCAGATGCCGAATTAGAAATGATAGGATATGTAATGTTTAGGAAAGATAGAGTAGGAAAAATGGGAGGTGGCATTATTTTACATATTCTAGAATCCATCCAGGCTTATGAAATAAAATGAGAAAAAGAAACAGATTGCATTAACTGTTGGGTTAGTGTATCGATGTCCAAACATAAGCATAGAAGAGAACGAGAAAGTACAAAATGCTATAAAAGAAGTGAGTAAATAGGACTGTATTATTATGGGGGATTTTAACTATGGGCATATACTGTGGAAATCTTTACAGAGACTGGAAGTGAGGATCAAAAGTGTTTAAATGTAGTACAAGATAGTTTCCTTTCTCAAGATGTGCTAGAACCAACCCAGGGAGAGAACGTGTTAGACATAGTTTTGACCTCACAGAACGAATTTGTTGATAATGTCAAGATATGTGAGCCACTGGGGTGTAATGATCACAACCAGATACATTTTATCATTAAAGTAAAAGGAGAACGGAATAAAAAATATGATACAGGAAATATTTCCACAAATTAAGATATAAGGACATGAGGAAGTATTTAGCAAAAATACACTGGAATAACACACTGGAGAATAACACAGCAACAGAATGCTGAAATATCTTAAAAAGTGAAATTGACAGCATCGTCAATAAATGTGTACCCTTGAAGAAACAGGGGAAACTGTCTAAAAAGAAATACTTATCGAAAAAAACCATTTGAAAAATCATGTACAAGCAAATGATGTGGAAGACATATAGACATACTGAAAGTGAAGAAGACTACACCATTTATAAAGAAGCTCTTATCCAGGCTACATCTGAAATTAGAAATTCTAAGAGAAACTATGAACAAAAATTAGCTTTTAATATAAAACATGACAGCAAGAGTTTTTATACGTACGTTTGAAGTAAGCAGAAAGTTCAGGATAAGGTCAGTCCTTTAGTTCCTTTAAGTCCTCTAGGTAGCGATGGAAACATAAATAGAGGGATTCTTAATGGCAGAAAACGTAAATGAGTACTTAATTTAGTTTGGTGTTTATTAGAGAAGATATTAGTTCATTGCCAGTACCAGAGGCTAAGTTCGACGGGAGAGAGTCAGGCTATTTAGGACAACTAATTGTAACCCCAAAAATGGTAGCTAAGAAAAGAAGGGACACGAAGGATAATAAATCATCTGGAATGGGTGGGATTCATCCTAAATGACTGTTGGAAATTGTAAAACAAATTAGCATACCGCTTGCAGCAGTGTTCAGTTTGTCATTAGAGGAGGGAGTAGTTCCATTAGAATGGAAAGAAGCAAACATAATACCATATTTTAAAAAGGTTCGAGAAACAAGTCAGAGAACTATAGACCAGTGAGTTTAACATCAGTGATTTGCAAAGACTAATTAAATAACACTTTGTTGATGTTCTTGTTAAACATAACTTGATAAAGCCATCTCAACTTGGTTTTCTAAAAGCGAGGTCATGCTTATCAAACATGTTATATTTTTTGGAAGATGTCACAAAGTGGGTAGATGAGGGGTCACCAGTAGATATAATCTACTTAGATTTTTTTTTAAACTTTAACAAAATGCCACAACAAAGATTACTACTTAAACTAAAGGCCCATGGCTTAGGAAATGGTATGATTAACTGGATAGAAAATGGCTTATTGATAGAAGACAAAGAGTAGTAGTTGATGGGGAGGTTTCAAACTGGAAATCAGTTTTGAGTGGAGTACCGCAGGGATCAGTATTGGAATGTATTTTATTCTTAATATAGGAGAGAACGTGTTAGACATAGTTTTGACCTCACAGATTTGGATGACAATATAACAAGCAAGATGTTGAAGTTTGTGGATGATACAAAAGTGTTTAGAAAAATTAAAAGTGATCCAGATAGACATCATTTACTAGATGATCTTAATAAGTTGACTGAATGTTCTGAGAAGTGGCAAATGTTGTTTAATTTTGGGAAGCGTAAGTGCCTCCACACAGGATATGGAATGAGGACGCACAATATACAATGGGTGATACTATACTAAATACTACTGTAAAGGAAAAGGACTTAAATTAGCATTAACTATTAATGCTGATATGAAGGTATCAGAGCAATGTGGTGGAATTGCAGCAGCGAAGGGAAACCAAATTCTTGGATTAATTAGGCGAAATATAGTGTACAAGAAAAAACTAACAATACCGCTGTACAAAACAACAGTAAAGCTTCATGTAGAATATTGTATACAAGCATGGAGGTCATATCGCAAGAAGGATATTGATATACTAGAAAGAATACAAAGGAGAGCAACACAAAATGATACAAAAACTCAGAGATATTAGTTATGAAATGCATCTAAAAGAATGTGGTTTAACAACACTAGAGACCAGGAGATTGAGAGGAGATCAGATAGAAATGCTTAAAATACTGAATGGGTATAAAAATATTGACAGAAATATTTGTTCTTGGTTAAGGAAGGGAGAAGGACTAGAGGACATGGAGTGACATTAAAAAAAGCAATGTAGACTAGATATTAGAAAATCTCATTTTCACAAAGAACAGTAAAATAATGGAACAGATTGTCAGTTGATTGTGTAGATGCTCATAGTGATAATTCATTTAAAAATAAAATCAACATATACTTAAGAAGGACGGGGTACATTTAGATAGATAGGTGGGACTCTCGAAAGGCCAAAGGGCTTCCTTGTCCACCTGCCATCTAGAGTTGACTCTCTAGGTGACACTCTTGTTGAATCTGTTGATGAGGTATAGACAGCTGCTTTTACTCACTTCCTTGTCAAGACATAGGGCTACCCCATTCCACCCTGTTCTTAGGTTATTACCTCCAAACAGCCCAAACTTGGGCTAACGCAGGAGTTGTTCTTTCTGTAGAATTTGTGAGTCCACTACAGGTTACACATTTACCCCCTGTGTGGGATTTTTTACTTCCCCTGGCATAGACACCAGACAGAAGGGACCACCGGCTTTTAGTGTCTCTTCCGAAAGACACAGGCAAATGTGGGGTGAAGAAATTGCCTAAGTTTCGAAACGGCGGTAGGTAGGATTGAACCACCGTCCCCTCGATTGACAGTCCGGCGCTCTACCGCGCGACCACCGCTCCCCACGGAACCTGAGCCACATTGCCAAATCAAGGCGACATTCTACATTCAGCCTCACATGATGGTTTTGTTCTTTAACTGAGGCTGCCAAAGTCTGGAGGAAGAGACAAAACTTCATTTAGTTTCAAATTTACATAACGTTTCTTTCTAAGGGATAACCTGGCATCCATTCGAGAATTATACCCGAAATACTGTAACTGGACTGCATATGTCCCACTCTCTTGCTAGGTGCAATTGGGATTTGTGGCCTATTGAAGAACATTGTTAGTATAAGGCCATTGTTTTACTGCTGCAATTGACAGAGTCATCAAAAAGATGGATAATTAACTCAGTGCCATAGTTGTGTGTGGCTATCCAACACACAACATGTGAATGCCAGTCAAATAAGTTAGGGCTTGAGCGACTGCCGAATAAATGTATAAACAAATTTACCAGTCTCGCATAACCAAGATCCTCTAGTCATCTTTCTAAAGTCCCACTAATGGCATCATCTAATTTGAGATAGGTCAATGAGTAATCCGTTTGTTGATGAGTTTATTTAAACTGGCATACGTGGTTATCATTGTTGTGGTGGGCAGATAAATCACTTCTTATCAGAGTATATGCTTTCACCCTGGGCTCACCCTGTAGGTTGAGAAAGGGTGTATTTTAGAGGAGTCAATCATGTATCCCTTCTGCACTTCAATCAACATCAATTAAATTATTTAGTATCTCTGGCTGAAAGTTTGCCAATGTACACTGTACTGTTTGGGCATTCTAAGTCACTATTGGCTGTTCATATACCTATGGGGAAAACATCTCTCAGATCTTTGACAAGTTTAAGCACAAAATCCCTATCTGGATGCTCAGTTAACTCCATCTCCAACCTATCAGTATTGATGGGGGTCATTGTCCATTCACCTAGATGTGGTCTGTCATTGTCAGTCATTGTGTTGTCTGTTGCCTGGCCTTGTCATTGTTTGGGTCATTCTCACTGGTAACTTGGGCATTATTTGGACATTTGACACTAGCTTTTGGAGCTCTACAAACAAGACTCATATGTAGAAATTTGCAGTTCTGCCTCATGCAACCCTACTTGATAATTTAAATGATTGCAGAGTTCCCTCTTTGGGACCATCCTGGGGGGTGGCAGTGTCTACCCATTAAGGGGCCTCTGCATAAATTTGCATCCATAGAATGACATTATGGCTAGCATGTGGGGCAGAAACCACTTGGGTGGGCCACACTGTCAATGAGGACAATTCACATATATGTGTGGGGGTCACTCCACCACCACGTCACCAAATACACTTTGACTGACCCCCACCACAGTCATACAGATTGTTGTCTGATGGTGATGATATCTTGGTGGACACACACACAATGTTGTGCTTATGGAAATCATCCTGTATTGTTCCCATTCTAGAAAAGCCTCGACCATCCCAGAACAAAGACTATATCAACCTGTGGCCCTCACCTCCCTAGTGATAACATGTCTGGAACAACTTCTGCTCCAGCGCATCTCCATGGCAACATCACAGTTTCAAGATCCTCATCAGTTTGGCTACAGGCGAAACAGGAGTACCGAAGATGCAATTCTCACACTTGTTCACCATGCTCAGAAACACCTGCATACACCCAAAACCTCAGCCCGTATTCTCTTCTTGGACTTTTCAAGCAAGTTCAACACTATCCAGCCACATATACTATGCCAGAAACTGAGAGCCAGGCTTGTGAATCCATCTTTGCGCAAGTGGATTTGGGACTTTCTTACAGACAGTAAACAGTGGGTTAAGATCAACAACACCATTTCTAATACCATCACAACCAATGGCGCCCCCTAGGTCTGTGTAAGTACACCAGCACTGTTATCAGTGTACACAAGTGACTGCAGGCCAGTTGACAGCTCTATCAGCAAGGACCATCTCTTCAAATATACTGATGATAATGCCTCTGTGTGTATGTGTGACTCTGAGTGTATGTGTGACTCTGTGTGTATGTGTGACTATGTGTGTATGTGTGACTTTGTGTGTATGTGTGACACTGTATGTGTGACTCTGAGTGTATGTGTGACTCTGTGTGTATGTGTGAAACTGTGTATGTGTGACTCTGAGTGTATGTGTGACTCTGTGTGTATGTGTGACTCTGTGTGTATGTGTGACTCTGTGTATATGTGTGACTCTGTGTGTATGTGTGACCCTGTGTGTATGTGTGACTGTGTGTATGTGTGACTCTGTGTCTGTGTTTTTGTGTGACACTTGTGTATGTGTGACTCTGTGTGTATGTGTGACTCTGTGTATATGTATGACTCTGTGTGTATGTGTGACACTGTGTGTATGAGTGACTATGTGTGTATGTGTGACTTTGTGTGTATGTGTGACTTTGTGTGTATGTGTGACACTGTGTGTATGAGTGACTATGTGTGTATGTGTGACTTTGTGTGTATGTGTGACTATGTGTGTATGAGTGACTATGTGTGTATGTGTGACTTTGTGTACATGTGTGACCTTGTGTGTATGTGTGACACTATGTGTATGTGTGACTCTCTGTGTATGTGTGACTCTGTGTATATGTGTGACTCAGTGTATATGTGTGACTATGTGTGTATGTGTGACTCTATGTGTATATGTGACTCTGTGTGTATATGTGACTATGTGTGACTGTGTGTATGTGTGACTTTGTGTGTATGTGTGACACTGTGTGTATGTGTGACTCTGTGTGTATATGTGATTATGTGTGTATGTGTGACTGTGTATTTGTGTGACTCTGTGTATATGTGTGACTATGTGTGTATGTGTGACTCTATGTGTATGTGTGACTCTGTGTGTATATATGACTCTGTGTGTATGTGTGACTGTGTGTATGTGTGACTTTGTGTGTATGTGTGACACTGTGTGTATATGTGACTCTGTGTGTATATGTGATTATGTGTGTATGTGTGACTCTGTGTAAATGTGTGATTCTGTGTGTATATGTGATTATGTGTATATGTGTGACTCTGTGTGTATGTGTGACTCTCTGTGTATGTGTGACTTTGTGTGTATGTGTGACACTGTATGTATGTGTGACTATGTGTGTATGTGTGACTCTGTGTGTATGCATGACTCTGTGTGTATGTGTGACTTTGTGTGTATGTGTGACACTGTATGTATGTGTGACTATGTGTGTATGTGTGACTCTATGTATATGTGTGACTATGTGTGTATGTGTGACTATGTGTGTATGTGTGACACTATGTATATGTGTGACTATGTGTGTATGTGTGACTCTGTGTATATGTGTGACTCTGTGTATATGTGTGACTGTGTGACTATGTGTGTATGTGTGACTATGTGTATATGTGGGACTCTGTGTGTATGTGTGACTCTGTGTGTATGTGTGACTCTGTGTATATGTGTGACTTTGTGTGTATGTGTGACTCTGTGTGTATGTGTGACACTGTGTGTATGTGTGACTGTGTGTATGTGTGACTCTGTGTGTATGTGTGACTCTGTGTGTATGTGTGACACTGTGTGTATGTGTGACTCTGTGTGTATGTGTGACTCTGTGTGTATGATACACACAGTGTTTATGTGAATCTGTGTGTATGTCTGACTCTATGTGTATGTGTGACTCTGTGTATATGCGTGACTGTGTATATGTGTAACACTGTGTATATGTGACTCTGTGTGTATGTGTGACTCTATGTGTATGTGTGACTCTGTGTATGTGTGACTCTATGTGTATGTGTGACACTGGTTGTGTGTGACAGTATGTGACAGTGACATGTAGAACTGTTTTGTGATTCTGTGTGTGTGAGACATGTGCAGTACAGTGGTGTGTGAGCAGGGGTAGGTAGCATGTCTGGTAAACAAGATGAATTTCCAACATATAGACTTCAGTAATCTGCATAGAAATCTGGTAACTAATTAAATTCATGTAAAATGAAAAACATATTGCTCCAATTATTTCACAGCTTTAACTCATCTGCATCAATGCCGTAATAAAATCATAATCACGTCCAATGTAGCATTGCAATTAATTTACAGTTCTGCCTCATCCATGTCTCTTTAAAGGTAACTGGTGTTGTTGAATAGATGTGATGAATTTTGTGATGTCATCAAAACTTATGTTTTTCCTTAGACTATAATTATACTTTGTATGTTAGACATGTCTTCACCATATACTTTGTATGTTAGACATGTCTTCACCATATACTTTATATGTTAGACACGTCTTCACCATATTTTACAGCCACATGCTATTTTCTTCAGGTGTTATAAAACTAGAAATGTTTGCATATTTAAGTAATGCTCAGTGAACTTATATGAGAGGGTCACTGCTGCAATGACATCCAGTTGACATAAATGCATTTGTAGCTTTTGCAGTCGTAAGCTGAGTATCCAAATAAACAACGGGTGCAAAGGTGGGTACACACTGTAGCCATGATAGTCCCTGTAGTGTAGCTCTGTATTGGTGGGGCACACGTAATATAGATTGTTTTAGTTAACTACAAAGTTCACTTCATATAGACATATGTTTAGAATAATGGATTAGTGTTAAAACTTACCTCAGCTTTCCAACCTGTACCAGTAAACTGGCTGCACCACTGTATTGTCAAGTCTTTTGCAAAATCTGTGGCGCTTGCCGTAACAGAATACCGTTAAAACCGGCTGCCGGTGTGTGTGTCTCTGTGTGTACATGCAATAATGTGTGTGTGCTGTACAGTGCATGTGCTTTTGTGTGACACTGTATGCAACACTGTATGTTTATAACATTTTGTGTGTACACTTCTGTGCATATATAACATTAAATGTGTGACACGGTGTTTGTTTGAGTGCAATTCTGTATATGTGACAGTGACTTAATTGTTATAATTGGCTGACTAACTGTAAAGGCCAGCTGAGTACAAGTATAAGTTCCATACCAAATGTTGTGTGTGTGTGTGTGTGTGTGTGTGTGTGTTGTTGTTTTGTGTGTGTGTGTGTGTGTGTGTGTGTTGTGTGTGTGTGTGTGTGTGTGTGTGTGTGTGTGTGTGTGTGTGTGTGTGTGTGTGTGTGTGTGTGTGTGTGTGTGTGTGTGTGTGTGTGTTGCATGCGTGTATGTGTGTCAATGTGTGTGATGTGTGTGTGTGTGTGAATGTGTGCAATGTGTGTGTGTGTGTGTGTGTGTGTGTGTGTGTGTGTGTTTGTGTGTGTTTGCGAGATAGAGAGAGAGAGAGACCACTAATTTTTTATTAGAACTCAAGGATAATTTCTTTTATATTTAATACAGCATTAATTATCAATTAACAAATAAATATTCATTTTAGTTTTCAGATGTGGTCCTTATAAGATATCCACTGATCGGTGTGTTTTACGTAAACTGGTCACCTAGAACCAGGTCTCCTATTTGTTTATGGTTATGTGATCATTTGATCCAATCCTCAAACAACTGGTTGTCATGTCTCAGAAACTAAGCACTGGCTCTTGGCTGTCTTCCAAGTAACCATGTCCTCCAATGTCATGATGACAGTCAAGGTTAACTGACCTTGCCATTAATTGATCACGAGGATTTCTTGTTATCAGGCAGTTATGATATAATTACGATATTAGCAACAATAGCAGTGCGTGGGTCGAATTAATCAAATCTGCTATTGTCACTGAGGTGTATATAAACCCCAGGGAAACATGCTCAGGACACACACTCAACCATTGGTGTATTCCGTGTGCACTTGTGAAGAGTTGTGTCTCAGAAAAACAGTGACGGGTGACAAAGTTTCGAAGTTTGAAGATCTGCAAATACGTAGGTAAGTTTTATGTGTGTGTGTGTGTGTGTGTGTGTGTGTGTGTGTGTGTGTGTGTGTGTGTGTGTGTGTGTGTGTGGTGTGGGTGGGATGTGGTGATGTGCTGTGTGTGCATGTGCGTGATGGCATGTGCATGTGCATGTGCATGTGCATGTGCATGTGCATGTGCATGTGCATGCAAGTGACTGTGTACTTGTTTGTAAATTTGCATGCTTTGCACATGCATCTCTCTCTCTTCTCTCTCTCTCTCTCTCTCTCTCTCTCTCTCTCTCTCTCTCTCTCTCTCTCTCTCTCTCTGTGTGTGTGTGTGTGTGTGTGTGTGTGTGTGTGTGTGTGTGTGTGTGTGTGTGTGTGTGTGTGTGTGTGTGTGTGTGTGTGTGTGTGGTGTGGTGTGGTGTGTGTGTGTGTGTGTGTGTGTGTGGTGTGTGTGTGTGTGTGTGTGTGTGTGTGTGTGTGTGTGTGTGTGTGTGTGTGTGTGTGTGTGTGTGTGTGTGTGTGTGTGTGTGTGTGTGTGAAATTACCCAGAGTAATCATAACTCCACTGTTGTTGTTCAATGATTTGTGACAGTGAATTAGTGAAATGCAGCCGTACTGCCCAACAGTGATGCCATTGTGTGTGAATCATTGACAGTATTTGTATGTACTTTTTCTCCCTTAAAATGGGAAGTTCTGATGCAAATTGTCTCGCTGGGAGATGTAAAGGAAATGTAGGTTCATTTGCAATAGGGTAGCTTGATGTAAATTGACTGATATTGTTCAAAATTGCTATGCATAAAAATGTCATGGCATGGTAACCTGTACTACAGTAAATGTGTTAATATTGTGGGCTGGTCAGTAAATTTCCTGAGTTTATTATTACTAACAGGTGCACAAATTTTCATCGGGTACACTATATATGTATGTTTGTGTAAGCAATACTGATCAGTTGCACTAATACTTGCACCTAGCAATCACATTTTCTCATACAATGGCCACCTCCAATTGATCATTACCCCCAGGGTAATCAATCTACGATGATCAATGAAAATAGACTGACGAATCCCAACACTAGCCGTTTCCTGCATCATGTGACTCTTCTGTTCATTGCTACTTGGACTGTAGTGACCATGGAAAACTTACATGTTAGGCGACTGATGAAGTTTGATAAACTGACTACAGAAATATGTTGTTTCGTGATGAAAACTTCCCAGAGAAGTTGAGGTGGCTTTGGAAAGAAATTATCTAAAGTTATGTAACGAGTATGTATATGGGAATGGCAACATTTTGTTTCTGGATGGTTTGCGTCTTTACTATGTCCAGGAAAGTAACACATGTATTGTCTGGATTATACGTGGAATAACATGACTGTTCACAGTATTATTTGTGTTTTTCTGTGAATGTGACCAGGTCAGCTGGTCAGTTGGTTTTTTACAAAAAGTATCATGTTTATGACATTTTTCTAGCCTGAAAATAGATTTGTCTTGTGCAGATAAGCAAACAGAAAGGAGCATTCAAAGGGTGAGAAGGAAGATCAGCCGAGCAGCCATGATGTGGTTCAAGGTGGCAGTGGTGGTCGCTGCAGTGATGGTTCAGCTATCAGGTAACATGTCACACATATTCAATTTTAATATATTCTGTCATAGGCAAGCAGAGCTTCAATTATGTTTCTGCATAAAGGCTAGTTGCGTGGAACTGAATCTTTCTTGTCTTCATGAACTTGCCAAGAAGAGAATCGCCTGATAATACATACTTTGTCTGCTCACTGTGGTTAGATGCCATCACTGTCTGAGATTATTTCACAAGTCTATGAACATTTATGTAGTATGTATGTTTTTGATAACGAAATTATGCTATGGATAAAAAGTATAAGATGAAAATAAAAATAAAAACAATGACACGTTTTCAATTTGATATATTTTATTATGACTTGTTTCAATTTAATGAAATGTTGGCCAATTTTGAAAGCAAAGTATTACTTGATAACAGTTCATTAGCATGCATTTTGTTGTTCCTAATTACTACTTAGTTAATTAGCCTGACAGCCAATCATTATCTCTACCCAGATGTGGGTACAACTGCCTACAGGACATTTCAAAACCATTAATAGTCCAGGGTGTTGTGTCTAGTGTCGCTTACCCAACTCTCGCTCGACTGTGTAATGCTGAGAACGAGTAATCTGGTGAAACATTTGCTTTGCTTATGTAACCCTAACATAGTGCTTGAAGCCGTCAGACAGCATCACTGTTTTGAATTAATTCACAGGTTTACGTTTATAATAATAATAATTAATGTTTATATAGTGTGCATGTTTTTATAACGAAACTTAGTTATACAATATCCACACAAAATAAAAAAAATTAGATGAAAAACGAATACAGGTAACCATGCAAACATTTTTTATTTATCTTTATTTTGTTTATGTTTCAGTATAAGTTTAATTTTGAATAGTTTTTATAATATAGTATTATCAGCTGATTGTGTAGGTGCTAGTAGTGTTAATATATTTAAAAATAAAATCGACATATACCTAAGACTGTTTTGAATGAATTCACAGATTTACGTGTATAATAATAATTAATGTTTATATAGTGTGCATGGTTTTATAACGAAACTTAGTTATACAATATCCACACAAAATAAAAAAAATGAGATGAAAAACTAATAACCAAACATTTTTTATTTATCTTTATTTTGTTTATGTTTCAGTATAAGTTTAATTTTGAATAGTTTTTATAATATAGTATTATCTGATAAAAGGCTATCCTTATTTAATTTGTTATTTCAAATTCGGCCCGATAGCCTATATAGCTAATTTTGTAGCTATAATTATCTTCTGGGGTAAGTGCGCCCTGGCGGTCACAAACGACGACGTAATGTCCCGGGCAGTACACGGGGCTCAAACGTGCTGCCACCTGACGGATCGTCTGTAGTTGTGTGTGGCAATAAAGTGCTGCCGCGACACGGCTCTTAGATAATTGAGGCACACGAGACCTATGATTGAGGACTATAATATAAACGCACTTTTTTACCTCAACGGTTTTCTAAATGATAATTGTGTGAGGCATTTCATCCTGGCCAATCTACCAGGTACTGTATGTTATGAATATGTGGGTAAACCGAATATATGTTGACACAGTAACTCTTGGATTGTAAACTTGTTCATGTCGGGGCGTACACCTGTTTTTCGACGAGTCAAATTGAAATTGATATTCCTATTCAGACAGACGTTTTGGTACCGACGTTTTATGTTAATCAGTGTTTTCTGCCAATATCAGCAATAATCTTATACTTGATTACATATATAGTCGTTGTTATTTGTAATTGTTTTGTTTTTTGGCATGCATTCAGAACAGTCTATGACTGACAAACTGTCTAATTTTCTAGTTCTATAGATTAGAATCCAAAAATAACACGTGTCTGTATCTGTATCTGTATCTGTATCTGTATCTGTATCACTATCTGTAATACTGTAATTCTGTATCTGTATCTTAACTGGCAAAATGTCCTAGGGACATCACGCCAGTCTGCATGGTGGGTCATCTGACTTAATTGTTAAAATGTTGGATTAAACTATTCTGAAATGAGTTTAGTGATTTATTTGTTTGGGGGCAGAGAATTACATTCTTTAATTGTGGTTGGGATGGAAGAAGCTGTTTCCAAATGTGTTTGCAGAATGCAGAGTATCTAATTTGCAACAACTGACTCACTGACTGTCATGTTTACGTGAGGATCTAGTGTTGTGTTGGATATATAGTGATCTAGCGGGATATCTAAAGGTTATGTCCCATCTTATATATTATGCTAAGTCTTTAAGGGTGCCCACTGGAGGTCTGTAAAAAGTTGGGTTACTGGTTCTCTAGAATA
Organism: Ridgeia piscesae; assembly: GCA_025642075.2. Taxonomy (NCBI): domain Eukaryota; kingdom Metazoa; phylum Annelida; class Polychaeta; order Sabellida; family Siboglinidae; genus Ridgeia; species Ridgeia piscesae. The sequence goes on along the minus strand of JAODUO010001392.1, from coordinate 58,278 downwards.
GTTTTGTGTACAAAATCTGGCAGCTTGTCTTTGGATTCTTCCTAAGGTTTTAATATGCTTTAGGCAGTGTGGATCCCATGATGCTGACGCATATTCAAGTATTGGTCGACAAGGGTTATGTAGGCTATAGACTTGATGTGGGTTGGGCATTTATTTAGATTTCTCCTAATGACTCCTAGTGTCTGTTGTGTTTTCCTAGCGAATGAGTTGCATTGTGCTGTCCAATTTAATGTATTTGATATTTGTGCACCAAGAATCCAAGATAACAGTGTGATTGAACAGATTTAAGGTGTTGGCCGCAGAAGGTGTGGAGATTTGGTGTCGGTTTTCTTGAAGCTAATGTCATGGCATATGGTGGGATTTAATTTCATAAGCCACCTACCGGTAGGTGTTTTGCCAGTCCTCAAATTTTAATAGATCATTTTGGAGGAGAGAAGTGACATTGTCTGATTTAACTGGTAGATATAGTAGGCAGTCATCTGCAAAAAGGCAAACATTTGAAGAGAGATTGTTGGCCCCAGTACAGTTCCCTGTGGTACCACAGAGGTGACTTGAATTGGTATGGATGCTGATCCATTTATTACAACCTGTTGAGTTCTTTCTGCAAGGAAGCTTTCTATCTATGATGATATTGGGCCTGTGGTGCCATAGTATTTTAGTTTGTGGATTAGTCTTTTATGTGGAACTTTGTCGAATGCTTTAGTGAAATATAGAATGGCCATGCATGTGTACAGATTTCTTTCCGTCTAGAGATTTGCTTATGTTATGGACAGTTTGAATTAATTGAGTTTGTGTTGATACATTTGCACAGAAACCATGTCAGTTAGGATATGACGTTGTTCAATGTGTTTCATGATATGGCTATGAATTATGCGTTCAAGAAGTTTAGAAATCACAGGTGTCAAGGATATTGGTCTGTATTTTGGAGTTTCTGCCCTGTTTTTTCCTTTCTTGAAAATTGCTGTTATGTTTGCTTCTTTCCAGGCTTTGGGGACTTGACCAGAGTCAACTGATGATTGGAAGATATCATGTATTATTGGTGTTAGGTGGGAGGCATATCTGTTTAGAAACCATGGTGGAATGCCATCTGGTCCTTGTGATATAGAGGTGTTAATTTTTGATAGTTGGTCATGTACTCATTTGAGTGAAATTGTTAGTTTGGGTACTTTTTCATGTGGGCTGTCATTCAGATTTGGCAACTTGGAATTTCCTTCATGTGTGAAAGACACTTTTGAAGTGATTGCCTAAGGCTTCTGCTTTTTGTTTGTCATCGCTAATTATATTTCCCCCAATGTTGAGGTCCCCAATACCCTGGTTATCTTGTCTTTGTCATTGACTGTCATGTTTTGGTTTAGAGAGAAGTATTCATGTGTGAAATCATCAAGAGATTTCTGGATGTTAAGGTGGTCAGCTTTATTTCTGATGAAAATCTTTTGTTTTGGGCGATGTTTGCGCTTGGGCGAGATGTTTACATCAGTGATGACTGTGCTGTGGTCTGCTAGATGCCGTGACCATTGCTGTCTACTACATTTAGTTTCTTTATTAACCCAGGTCTATTTGTGAAGACAATATCTAGGATATTGTTGGCATCTCCTTGTTTACGTGTGGGTTCATTGACATGTTGAATTAGTCCATGTTCCTCTACGAGAGAGAGTAGTTTGTTAGCAGCCACTGTACTATATCCACTGTTAGGTGTGACATGGTGATTTTCCCAGTTTCTGTTAGGAAGGTTGAAATCGCCAGCAGTAATTATGACATTATGTGTGTTTATCTTGTTTCCTAATTTAGACAGAAATTTATCTAGTTCTTCAATTTGAGTTCCTTGAGAGGCGTGTGGGGTACGGTAGAAGGTGCATAATACATTATAACTATGGGTTTTATTTCAGTTTCTGTCCAAATGCTCTCACTGTTAGTGTTAAAATTAAAATGTTCTGGGAAAATGTCTCCGTATTTAACTGAGGGATCTAACCATGACTGTTGCACAGATCATGTCTGGGTTTTGTAGGTTGTTTAGTATTTCGATGTCTGCAGCTTTCTTCTTAATGGTTTGGCAGTTGTTGAGGATGCACCGGAAGTTTTGTCTCTTCTTTTGTTTATAGGTTTTCTTATTGTTGGTTGTGTTGTTACTAATTGTTTCGTTGGAGTTATGATTGTTGCCATTGTGGGGGTCAAAAGATTGGGTTTGGATTTCGTTATCTTCAAAGATGGAATTTATGAAGTTGAAGTTATTGCAGTCAGGGCAAACCCATGAACACGAAGAGTGTATTCATTGTTTGTATTCACTGTCATCTATTTAACAAGATTTAACAAGATTGCCACCTAGAGATTCAACTCTAGATGGCAGGTGGACTAAGAAGCCATTTGGCTTATCGAGAGTCCAACCTATCTATCTAAGTATACCCCGCCCTTCTTAGGTATATGTCGATTTTATTTTTAAATATATTAACACTACTAGCACCTACACAATCAGCTGATAATCTGTTCCATTCGTTTACTGTTCTTTGTGAAAATGAAAATTTTCTAATATCTAGTCTACACTGCTTCTTTGCTAATGTAACTCCATGTCCTCTAGTCCTTCTCTCCTCCTTGACTGTGAAAAAAATATTTCTGTCAATATTTTCATATCCATTCAATATTTTAAACACCTCAATCTGATCTCCTCTCAATCTTCTGGTTTCTAGTGTTGTTAAACCACATTCTTTTAGACGCATTTCATAACTAATATTCCTGAGTTTTGGTATCATTTTGGTTGCTCTCCTTTGTACTCTTTCTAGCATATCAATATCCTTCTTGCGATATGGCCTCCATGCTTGTATACAATATTCTAAGTGAGGCCTAACTATTGTTTTATACAGCGGTATTATTAGTTCTTTTTCTTTGTACACTATATTTCGCCAAATGAATCCATGAATTTGGTTTCCCTTCGCTGCTGCAATTCCACACTGCTCTGATACCTTCATGTCAGCACTAATAGTTAACCCTAAGTCCATTTCCTTTAAGGTAGTATTTAGTACAGTATCACCCATTGTATATTGTGCATCTTCATTCCCATGTCCTGTGTGAAGGCACTTACACTTTCCAAAATTAAACAGCATTTGCCACTTCTCAGACCATTTTATCAACTTATTAAGATCATCTTGTAAATGCTGTCTATCTGCATCTCTTTTAATTTTCCTAAACACTTTTGTGTCGTCCGCAAACTTCAACACCTTGCTTGTTATGTCATCATCCAAATCATTGATATATATTAAGAATAAAATAGGTCCCAGTACTGATCCCTGCGGTACTCCACTCAAAACCGCTTTCCAGTTTGAAACCTCCCCATCAACTACTACTCTTTGTCTTCTATCAATAAGCCATTTTTCTATCCAGTTGATCATTCCATTTCCTATGCCATGGGCCTTTAGTTTAAGTAGTAGTCTTTGGTGTGGCACTTTGTCAAAGGCTTTTTTTAAATCTAAGTAGATTATATCTACTGGTGATCCCTATTGCACAGCATTGTGTGTTTATCCATTTTTGCAGTGATCACAATGGCTTGCTTTGTGGTTATTTAGGACCTCCCTGTTGCAAATGCCACAGGGTGCAGAGCAATCTGAACAATGCCATGTATTAGGTTTCGGTAAGTGCTGTTAAATTCATGTCTGGATATACCAGCGCATTTTATGTGAACTGATTTGTTGCAGTCTTTACATGTTAGGGTGAGTGAATTGGACTTTGGATATCTCCTGAGGGTATTATGCATAACAGAATGGTGATTTTTTTGCTGTCTTGTTTGACCTGGGTATATATGGTGGTGGAATGATCAGTAAACCAGTGGAGCTGTTGGATCTGAGACATTTGAGCTGTCCGATAGTTTTGCTGATAGGGCTGTACAGCTACATCGTGTAATATGTTGTGATAAAATGTGTGTCTTTTCTGGCTTTATTGTTGACATAGTCTATCTCTGTTGTGTTGCTATGAAAGCTCTTCAGTTCATGATTGACTCTAGAAGTGGTATGCAGACATGCAAGTATGCACATGAATATTTGAAAATGCATCTAAAGTGGGTATGGTGCAACAGGGGTAGAACTACCCACTAGTCTGCTAGTCCATACACTAGTAAAGATAAGGGCAGACTAGTAAACCTGCCTAAAAACTAGTATGGTTGTCTAGTAGAGGTTAATGTGTCATCCAGTCCACCCTACCCAAGTCAATCAAGCCTCTAACCACAATGACTCTCTGTGCCCTAACCCTAATTAACTCATCCACAGGCTGGGGGTGTAACTGAATCCCAAGTCATTAAATGGCTACAGCAGATTTATTTACTGATAAATGATGACATTTTCTTAGGCATGGCCAGTGGCCACCAGCTATGAACTTGTCAGAGCATTATTTGTAAGATTAACAGTTCTTTGATGTAAAGTCTATAATGTTCTAGTGTGATATTTTTGTTTCCATTAATACAGTCCAGTAGAGCAGTTTTCACAGCACCGTAAATCTGTAATGTCAGGTACAGTTCCAGAATGATTATGGAAAATTTATAATGGTAGGGTGGTACTACCAGTCAATGAGTGCAATTGGCATTCTTTTTCAATTGCACAGTTTTTTTATACAGATCATATCTTCACTTTTTCATTAATTACTTGTTTTAATTCTGTATTATTTCTTTGTTACCTTCATGAAAAGTGCATTGATATTTAACTGGGGTTGCAACATATATTGTTTTTTTTAGTTTTAAATCAAATTGTAACGACTTAAATTGGGTTGTTTTTATAATTTGTTGGACTAATAAACCTTTTGGCAGACTAGTAAACTTTTGACTTTACTAGTCTTGCTGTCTAGTAAAATAAATGCCAAAGTTCTACCCCTGTGCAAGGAGCTAGCCATATCAGTGATAGTGATTAAGAGTCAATAAAAAATGAGTAATAAATAATATGCACACACTTAGGTACACTTAGTTTAAAAATAAATAAATACACACTTAAAAATACTACAAATAAGATATATGCACACTATAATAAACACAATTAAATTCGTCTGTTGATTAAATAAAACAGGTGAAAAGGCCTGTTAGTAGACTGTTTATTGTGTGTTCAGATTGTGAGATTATCAATTTTATTACTGACAGTATATACTTTTTTATAATGGTATATATATATTTGGGAGATTACACCAGTTTATATGAGACTGAGTTGACTTAGAATGTATAAATACTATAGCATTGTTTATGGATTATGAATATGTGTGTATGTTGAACCAGTTACTCACTGGTTCATGAATCAGTTTGTCAATAAATCATTCAGTCAATCAGTCAATCAATTTATTTCAAAACACACAACCTGAAAAACAAACAAAACAAGTCAAGCACACAACAAGTCACGTGGCATGGTATGGTATACAATCATGACAAAAGTATGTTTTGAAAGGGAGTAGATTATGTATTCTTTCTAATCACAGTACATTTCTTTTCAGAGAAGTAAAATCACTTAATTTATTACTATGATTATAGTTTATTATACTAGAAAGTTTCTTTATAAATCTGTTCTTTATTTAATGGATGAAAGTTTAGTTTAGCCATTTATGCGGTGCTTTACTGAGTTGGTTTGGGGATGATTTTACTTTGCGCGGTTATATGACCAGGTTATATTCTTTAAAGGCTACATTCTTTATTTAGCACCAATATTGGTACATAATCTTGGTTAGTGATTAATTTTGGTTGTAGGTACAGGTCTAGCTGGCGATGTGCTATGTACTTAGCTGTTTAGTAGTTTGGGTTCGGTTTCTTCGGTGATCGTTGACGTTGTTTATGCTTGCGTATCCAAGATGGTGGTTTAGCGGGAAATCAGCAGAATGTTTCAAAGTTGTTTTTGACAATTATTACAGTTTTGTCACGTATAGCTGACTGGCAATCTCGGTTTAATAGAACATTCCCAATTACTGGGGATGTCCTAGCTTACGATCTTATTTGTAACTATGCGTTTTCAGTAAAATTTTGAACAGCCATTGTCAAGTTAGTTTGTAATCTCATGCATGCACAGTGCGTGAAATTACGCGTGAGTTGAATATATTGTTCAAGGCTCCAAGAATGGTTTATTGTAGTATAATTTAACTTACTTTGGAGCATAATTGTCGATGATGAATACAACGTTTCGACCCGTCAGCTATGGGCCTTGTTTACGTACTGGTGTCACGTGTATTGTACTCATCATAGACAATTATGCTCCAAAGTAAGTTAAATTATACTACAATGCGTGTGAGTTGGTAGTTGAAAATATCCGATCTGTTTAAGTCTGGGTTTAAACATGACAATGCCAGCTAGTCAGAATCTTACAAGAAACCAAAGGTTGACAAAGTAAAATCACAACAAAAGTATGACATGAAGAAGAGGGAACAAAAGTTTATCCCCCATGTCATGGAAAGACCAGTTCCAGTGAATGGGTTGAGTGACTGATCATGGATGACTCATGTCATCGGTGATGATAATGGTGGCTTGAGAAGCATCCTGTTTTGGGTCTTTGAATGTGTATCAATCTTATATCACCTTCTAGCCTCAGTGAATACACTAACAATTAATCTGTTACATCTAGCTAGGACTTTGTTATGTGCTGTCTTCGACTTGTCGTAAGTCGCTGCAGCATGTAATTATTTTTCGGTGGGACCAGTAGTTCTCTGTTGGGACATGTGGTCATGGGTCATTTGTTTGAGTTTGTATTTGGTTTTGTGAGTTAACTTTGTAGATTCTTCTGTGTGAAGCCAAGCAACATACTTAAACATCACGTGAACGTCCATTACAATTTACAATTATGTAATAATCAGTTATATCAAAGGTGAAACTGTATCATGGCAACAAAATATAGTCATGACAGTACCATGTTAATAATGTTGAAATGTACATTAATCAAGAGTTCCAAATTGTCTGTTTAAACAAAGAGAGAGTTCCATTGTCTATTTAAACAAAGAGTACAGGTCTTGTATTGATGTACATTTAATACATGGATCATTCCATGTGAAATCAGCCATTTTTAAAGTAAAGTTTGTAAAGGTTTGTGTCACAGATTTTATTGATTACTTCCATATAAACACTGGATCACTTGGTATACCCACCAAACTTAAAATTCTTGTAGATATAATTATCTACCAACATGCCTATGTGTTCAGTAGAATTGTGGACTTTGTTAATCTCTCATTAAAAAGGCACAAAAAAAACAGGTAAAAAGTAACGGGTGCCATTTTGGGTGTTTAGTGTTTAGTACTGTTTCCCTCACCCATTGAACAAAATGTGCCTGCAGTTGGTCTCAAGTATGACCTTTTATTTATAAATTTAAGACAATTCTGATGCAACAACTTTTTCACCATCAGTTGACTTGGAATGACATGCGTATGTCAGCGATTAAAAATATTTGTTTAATTTAAGTTTTAGAGGCAGTCATTTAAATTTTGTGATTTTGTCTTGTATTAATCACTCAATGTTGACCCTTTCCACTGATAAACACTGTCATGTTGCAGCTGGGAGTGCATTGCCATATGTTGAACTCCTGAGTCGGGTCAAGCGAGGTGAGTTTGTTCCAGATGTGATTTTGCAGAGAAACAGCTGGAATTAGGCACATTTTAATGCAACCTAACTTTTCTATATGTTGCTTACTGCTCCTTGCAGAAGGAAAAGCAGAACATTTATGCAAACAGATTTTAATTAATACTGCTTTAAAAGCCTTAGTTGAACAGTATATGTCCTCTTACATATCAACATTGGTGTCATATTCTAGGTCTTATTGCTATTTTAATTACTCATTGTAAAAATACAAATCTCACCAAGAGTGAAGAAAAGGCCAAAATTATATTTATGTACACGCTGTATTTGATAGTAATAGATACTGTATTGAAACAAGCACAAAGTTAGTGCGCTAGTGATTTCATTCAATCAAACATAGCGGCAGATAAGCTGGCAACATGTGGCTTTTATGTCAGTTTAGATTGCATGATCGTGTAATGTCATGGTAACACTGATGTTTAAAATGTTTGTAATCACAAATTCCTGTCCAATTGCAGAGACATGCCCAAGCATCGCCAGCTGCAACTCTTGCAGCAATCCTGACATGCAGTGTTCTGAATGTAACTCTGGCGAGGTGATGTCATCCGACAAGAAACAGTGCCTTAGTAAGTCTGCATAATACTGTCATCAAACCTTAAAATAAATCTACAGTTTAAAGCATGCCACTTGATAAGAAATTAGAAATGCATGGGTACGGATAAGCAGTGAGTTTGGCAAAGCCATTGCCTTGTATAATGTTACATGGTTTCTGCTATGAATTTGAATAACGAGACAGTTTTTATTGTGCTATATATTTCTAGTAATACTGTTTGTTAGCAACTGAAATTTAAAAATACCTTGTCAAACAAATGGTAATTATTAACCAAATATCCGCCAGTTTTTTCTTATAGCAGTCTCTTGTTGTTTAATCATTTACACAATCATTTTATATGATTGTGTAGAGCACGTTTAATGTATGAAAAATGCACTTTATAAACCTGGCACATAATAATTTATAATAATAATTATTATAGTAAAGGTAATTATGCTGGTGAGTGACTAACTTTTTGAATTAATGGGTAACTTGTGTCAGTGTGATTTATTTTGGAATAGCAAGTAGACCTGTATTAAACTGAAAATAAATATCGATCGCTATTGAGTATCATGTTTTCATGTACATTTTGCCTAGCAAATGTTAGCCAGAGTAAAAACCATCTATTGATCTGACACTTCAGTTGTAGCAAATTTGGATTCCTCGTATGTCATTTAGTGAATGTGCCAAATGTGAAACCTCTATGTTCAATATTCACACTTTATAAAAAAAAAAAATTCTTAGACGGTGTGGTGGACAGTGGATACAGAATGATCCAGTTGAAATTTATTTAATATGCGATAGTTTGTCAAAATATTTCTGCAAGCCTGAGGAAAACATTGGGAAAAATGAGCTTGCCTTATGTTGAAGATATTACATAGGTCTGAAGCTTTGGTTCTAGCAGAAGTCAAGCAAATAATGCATTTGCTGGCATAAGTGTAAATAAATAAAGGAACTGTTTTATAGAATGTCCAACTTACTGTGACAAATGCAAGGAGATTGATGGCAAGAAAACGGAGTGTGTCACATGTGAAGAACAATACACCTTGAAAGATAAATCTTGCGAAGGTAAGAATATTATTCAGCATTTGGCAATGTGTGATTAATTATTAATTCCCACTGCCTTTATCTATATAGTAATACGATACCTTTGTATCTCCATATAGTGCCTTTTGACCATTGTAAGTATATCTCCATCTATGCAGTAATACGGGACCTTTGGATGGGAATTAGACCATTGTAAGTCTATCTAATTTCAGCAATTGTCCAACATAAAATTTAGCACAGACCTGTACCCACAAATGTCACACATATAACTTGTTGTCTGAACTAAACCATGTCCATGAATTAACCAACGTATCCTGTTGGTGGGAAGCCATATAGAGGATACCTGCATTTATCTAATGGCTGGTGCAGTCAGAATTTGTTAATGTTCCTACTGCCTTGATAGCTCCTCAAATGTAGAATTACAAAAGGACTTGTTTAAATGTTAACCTGAATAAAAGTCAATAGTGGGAATAAACAGTAGCTATAATGGAAGCAGTTATGATGGGGATGAATCTAAATATATCAAAATGTATTTATTGTGTTTTTTGTTGATTACTTTTTTATATGAGTTCATAGAAATCTTAATCATAAAACATGAATTACACATTCTAGCACCAAATAATATAGGCAACTAATAATATTTGTGGATGTTTATGAATATATAGTATGTGCATTTTGTGTTTAGGCAGTGTCATCTGTGGCAGCCATTTCTTTGTGGACGTGTCATTTAATGTGTCGGTGTCAATGAATGCCCTGTGACCTTGTCTGTTTCAGCATGTGGTGGACACTGCAAGAGTTGTGACACGACTGGTGCAGGCAAATGTGATGAGGGAAAGTGTGATGACAAATACGTGTTGGCTTCTGATAAAACCTGCAAAGGTAAGTCAGATACTTTATACGTTTATGGAAAGTGTCTGTTGCAGTCAGGAAACAGCTTCACAAGACCAGCCTTTGTGATGAGTTGCATGCCAATGTTCCACTGGTCTGTTCCAAATGCTGATGGGTTCAGCTGTGGGTGACTTCATCACTCACCCTGTCAAAGACAGTGCCCACAAATACAACATTTAACTTACTTGGTGTTTCTCTTGTATTTCAATCCCAAATGCAGGTATTTCATCTGAATCATTATGATTAATGTGTTCAATGTCTAAGATTGCTGTTATATTCAAATGTCAGCAGGTAGTATTATCAATTTCACTGTCATGCCATGGACAAACTCTGTCCCAGTTGTAGTCATGTTTATATACTCATGTGCATACAAGCTGTTTAAATCATCATGATTTGTTAACACACACTTTTTGTGTGTCAGCACAGTGCGACATGTCAGTAACACTGTCTGACAAACTCACAGTTATTGGCCTTGTTTACAGTAGCCCAGCTGCATTGTGACATCAGAATGAACACAAGTTTGTAGTTTTTGTTGGCAGAGTGTGAACACAAATTTGTGTTTGCAGTGGTTCCTATTCTCCACACTAGTTATCTGTCTCTCCGTCTCTCGGTTTCTGTCTCCATCGATTATCCATTCATCCATCCATCTATCCACAATATGCAACACTTTTAGGTATTCTTGGTTTTCCACATAACAAACATTTTCTTCATTTCTCCCTCGTTGTCTATCGCTCCCTTTTCTCTCTCCACCCACCCGTCTGTCTCATTTTCTGTCACTCTCTCGGACAAGTGAGATAGAAGGACAAGTGTCACTGCTACTCTGGCTAGATTTATGACAGTACCTGACAGCCATGTCAATGCATGTGTTGCTTTCTGCTGTGTTCAGTTAAACTTCACATCTATGTATATACCTCCTCTCTGCGACTCTCTCTATCCTTCTCTCCATCTCTCCCTGCCTCCACCTCTCTGTCAACTCTCCCTCTGTCTCTCAGCCTCTCTCTCCCTGCCTCCACCTCTGTCAACTCTCCCTCTGTCTCTCAGCCTCTCTCTCCCTCCTCCCTGCCTCCCCCCACCTCTCTGTCAACTCTCCCTCTGTCTCTCAGCCTCTCTCTCCCTGCCTCCACCTCTGTCAACTCTCCCTCTGTCTCTCAGCCTCTCTCTCCCTGCCTCCACCTCTGTCAACTTTCCCTCTGTCTCTCAGCCTCTCTCTCCCTGCCTCCACCTCTGTCAACTCTCCCTCTGTCTCTCAGCCTCTCTCTCCCTGCCTCCACCTCTGTCAACTCTCCCTCTGTCTCTCAGCCTCTCTCTCCCTGTCTCCACCTCTCTGTCAACTCTCCCTCTGTCTCTCAGCCTCCACCTCTCTGTCAACTCTCCCTCTGTCTCTCAGCCCTCTCTCCCTGCCTCCACCTCTCTGTCAATTCTCTCTCTGTCTCTCAGCCTCTCTCTCCCTGCCTCCACCTCTCTGTCAACTCTCTCAGTCCTTCTGTCCCCACCTCTCGTCAATTTCCCCCTGGTATGTCAGAATGCCCCGTTTTGAACTTTTGTTTCGGGTGTCCTTCTCCCTCCCTCCACCTTTGAAACCTTTTGTTCAGCCAAAAAAAAAAAACAGCAAAACCGTGTGTAAGGATGGCGGGTGTGATGCTGGCTTTGCCATCACAGCTGATAAGACCTGCAAAGGTAACCATCACATGGAATTTACATTTTTCTTGCTTATATGTCATTATTACATTTCTGGCTTTTTGTAAGCTAGTGGAAAAGATCAAATTTTTATCAAAGATAATACTATTTGTTAAATCAGTACGCTCACTTTGGTCAAGTTGACATAGCGTTTGTTAGAATAAACAAATTGGTATTTATCTATTATATTTTCACAGGACCATGTCCACTGCCATTTGCTTTATATTTGATAACCGTAGTGATTATCATAAACAACCACCACAACAACCATCTTCTTGTGACTATACTCGCTGTTGGAAGTTGCCTCTTTGCATTCTGATTGCCCGATCCTCTGCGTGTTCTCCATTGTTTGATCTTATTGACATAAAACTACCAATGTAGTCTGAATTTCTGTAGTTTCTTATAGTAGCCCAGCTGCTTTGAGACTTCAAAATGAACGCAAGTTTGTGGTTTTTGTTGGCAGCGTATGAACACTGGTTTTTGTTTGCAGTTGTTCCTACTCTCTTGTTCCTACACTAGTTATTTCTCCCTCCCTCCTTCAGTTTCTGTCTCCATCGATTCATCCATTCATCCACCCGTCTATCCACACTGTGCAACACTCTGAGGTATTCTTTTATTCTTCATAACAAACGTTTTCTTAATTTCTCCCTCGTTGTCTATCACTCCCTGTCTCTCTCCACCCATCCGTCTGTCTCATTTTCTGTCACTCTCTCCGACAATTGAGATAGAAGGACAAGTGTCACTGCAATTCTGGCTAGGCTTATGACAGTACCTGACAGCCAAGTAAATGCATGTGTTGCTTTCTTGTGTCTTCAGTTAAACTTCATGTTTCTGTCAATTTTTTCCCCCCTTCCCCTCCCCGACCCCCCCTTCCCCCATTTTTCCAATTTTCTTTTTTCCGTTTCCCCCCTCCCCTTTCCTCCACCCCCCCCCCCTCTGTCAACCCCTCCCTCTGTTTCCCCCCTTTAAGCCTCCCCCTCCCTTCCTCCCCAACCCCCCCTCTGTTTTAACCCTTCCCCTCTTTTTCTCAGCCCCCCTCTCCCTGCCTCCACCCTCTGTCAATTCTCCCCTCTGTTTTCTCAGCCCCCCCTGTTTTTCCCTGCCCCCCCACCCCCCCTCTGTCAACCCCCCTTTGTCTCTTAGCCCCCTTCCCCTTCCCCCCTGGCCCCCCCCTGCCTCCACCTCTCTGTCAACTCTCCCTCTGTCTCTCAGTCCTTCTGTCACATTCTACGTCATACTTCTGGTATGTCAGAATGAACGTGTGATTTTTGTTTGCAGCGTGTCCTACTCACTGCTCCAGTTGCACCTATGATTCAGCAAACAGCAAAACCGTGTGTAAGGATGGCGGGTGTGATGCTGGCTTTGCCATCACAGCTGATAAGACCTGCAAAGGTAACCACCACCTGGAATTTACATTTGTCTTGCTGATAAGTCATTATTACATTTCTGGCTTTTTGTAAGCTAGTGGAAAAGATCACATTTTATCAAAGATATTACTATTTGTTCAATTAGTACGCTCACTTTGGTCAAGTTGATATAGCGTTTGTTAGAATAAACAAATTGGTATTAATCTAGTACATTTTCAAAGGATTATTACATTGCCATTTGTAATATTATATGATAACCGTAGTTATTATCATAAACAACCACCACAACAACCATCTTCTTGTGACTTATACTCCCTGTTGGAAGTTGCCTCTTGCATTCTGATTGCCCGTTCCTCTGTGTGTTCTCCATTGTTTGATCTTATTGACATAAAACTACCAATGTAGTCTAAATTTCTGTAGTTTCTTACGGTAGCCCAGCTGCTTTGTGACATCAGAATGAACACAAGTTTGTGGTTTTGTTGGAAGCGTGTGAACACTGATTTGTGTTCGCAGTGGTTCCTACTCTTCACACTAGTTATCTCTCCCTCCCTCTCCATTTCTGTCTCCATCAATATATCCATTCATCCACCCGTCTATCCACAATATGCAACACTCTGAGGTATTCTTTTATTCTTCATAACAAACATTTTCTTCATATCTCCCTCATTGTCTATCACTCCCTGTCTCTCTCCACCCACCCGTCTGTCTCATTTTCTGTCACTCTCTCGGACAAGTGAGATAGAAGGACAAGTGTCACTGCAACTCTGGCTAGGTTTATGACAGTACCTGACAGCCAAGTAAACGCATGTGTTGCTTTCTTGTGTCTTCAGTTAAACTTCACGTTTCTGTCAATCCCTCCTCTTTCCGACTCTATTCATCTATCCATCTCTCCCTTCCTCCACCTCTCTGTCAACTCTCCCTCTGTCTCTTAGCCTCTCTCTCCCTTCCTCCACCTCTCTGTCAACTCTCTCTCTCTCTCTCTCTCTGTTTCTCAGCCTCTCTCTCCCTTCCTCCACCTCTCTGTCAACTCTCCCTCTGTATCTCAGCCTCTCTCTCTCCCTGCCTCCACCTCTCTGCCAACTCCCCTCTGTATGTCAGCCTATCTCTCCCTGCCTCCACCTCTGTCAACTCTCCCTCTGTCTCTCAGCCCCTCTCTCACTGCCTCCACCTCTGTCAACTCTCCCTCTGTCTCTCAGCCTCTCTCTCACTGCCTCCACCTATGTCAACTCTGTCTCTCAGCCTCTCTCTCCCTGCCTCCACCTCTGTCAACTCTCCCTCTGTCTCTCACCCTCTCTCTCACTGCCTCCACCTCTGTCAACTCTCCCTCTGTCTCTCAGCCCCTCTCTCCCTGCCTCCACCTATGTCAACTCTCCCTCTGTCTCTCAGCCCCTCTCTCCCTGCCTCCACCTCTGTCAACTCTCCCTCTGTCTCTCACCCTCTCTCTCACTGCCTCCACCTCTGTCAACTCTCCCTCTGTCTCTCAGCCCCTCTCTCCCTGCCTCCACCTATGTCAACTCTCCCTCTGTCTCTCAGCCCCTCTCTCCCTGCCTCCACCTATGTCAACTCTCCCTCTGTCTCTCAGGCCCTCTCTCCCTGCCTCCACCTATGTCATCTCTGTCTCTCAGCCTCTCTCTCCCTGCCTCCACCTATGTCTCTCAGCCTCTCCCTCCCTGCCTCTACCTCTGTCAACCCTACCTCTTTCTCTCAGCCTCTCTCCCTGCCTCCACCTCTGTCCACTTTCCCTGTCTCTCAGCCTCTCTCTCCCTGTCAACTGTCTCTCAGCCTCTCTCTCCCTGCCTCCACCTCTGTCAACTCTCCCTCTGTCTCTTAGCCCCTCTCTCACTGCCTCCACCTCTGTCAACTCTCCCTCTGTCTCTCAGCCTCTCTCTCCCTGCCTCCACCTCTCTGTCAATTCTCCCTCTGTCTCTCAGCCTCTGTCTCCCTGCCTCCACCAATGTCAACTTTGTCTCTTAGCCTCTCTCTCCCTGCCTCCACCTCTGTCAACTCTCCCTCTGTCTCTCAGCCTCTCTCTCCTGCCTCCACCTCTCTGTCAATTCTCCCTCTGTCTCTCAGCCTCTGTCTCCCTGCCTCCACCAATGTCAACTTTGTCTCTTAGCCTCTCTCTCCCTGCCTCCACCTCTCTGTCAACTCTCCCTCTGTCTCTCAGTCCTTTTGTCACATTCTCCGTCATACTTCTGTTATGTCAGAATGAACGTGTGATTTTTGTTTGCAGCGTGTCCTACTGACTGCTCCAGTTGCACCTATGATTCAGCAAACAGCAAAACCGTGTGTAAGGATGGCGGGTGTGATGCTGGCTTTGCCATCACAGCTGAGAAGACCTGCGAAGGTAACCATCACCTGGAATTTACAGTTTCCTTGCTTATATGTCATTACTATATTTCTGGCTTTTTTTAAGCTAGTGGAAAAGATCACATGTTATCAAAGATATTACTATTTGTTCAATCAGTATACAGTCGCGCCTCACTATAACGCGACTCACTATAACGCGAATCGGCTATAACGCGGTTGGTCGTGGACCCCGAATTTCTGCCGCCAGGGGGGAAATGGGCGCTACAGCTAAAAATAACGCTATAATTAACTGTCACTTATTTTATGAAATCCTCATGTTTGTCTTGTACAGGTGTATCTAGAGACAATTTAATGATATTAAGAAATGTAACACAGAAGTACAACTGCGTTGCTGAGTTCGTTGTTTGTTGTGCCCCTGGCTTCTGCTCTGCCGTCGGCTTCGCGGCACCAATCCAATCGTTTTTCAAACCGATCTGTTGTGTAACCAGCGCTTGGTTTGTGTGGTAATTTCTTAAGTGTTTGTTTAAAACGTTACCAATTCCTTTGATTGCATTTAATTAACTTTAGGCACAGTAAATTTGGTACAAAGTCCTTTATGTTTGCGCCGATATCAATCGCGTTTGTCTCCTGCCAGTTCGCTGTGGCTTCCGCGAACGGGCGCCTTCGCCGGCTTGTAAATGGCAATTAAATTGCTTATGAATCGGGCGGTTACGAAAAATAATTATGGTACTGAAATGGCAGGCTATAGTTATGTTATGTTTTCTTCACTACGTATACGAAAAAACATTTACTTGTACGCAAATATACGAATTCGTCAACTGCGTGTGAACAGCAGTAGCCTCGAACCACCGTGAATTGCATTATAAAAATGCACGGTAAATGTGCGATCTAAATTTATATTTTGGGATTGATTAAAAGATGAAATTAAGCCAACAGTGAGCGCAATTAGTTTAAGTATTAATATTTGACCGACTTCGGCAACATGTCTATTCATTTGTGCGTTTCGGCTGCTGAGTTTAAGGTTATTTTAGACCGCGACCGCGTACTGTGTTATCGCTCCGCCTCAGTTCGCATCGCCAGACGAGGCGCGTTGGCTCTGAATTTAATTCAAAACTGTACACCATTCGCAAGATTTACTCAGTTCAACATTCGACAGTGTATATTATTTTAACGTAATACACATTGACGTTCGTTTCAATGTCAGTTAGTCAGTTAGTTTTATAAATCACGCATACACCGCGCAACCAGCACATTGGCTTCGGTTGTTGTTGTGGCGTTTTGGGGGTGGTGGCGCCCCTAGCGGAATATAATCTATAACGCGCCTCGTTTACAACGCGGTACCATTTCGTGGACCCCAACAACCGCGTTATAACGAGGCGCGACTGTACTCACTTTGGTAAAGTTGATACAGCGTTTGTTAGAATAAACAAATTGGTATTTAACTGGTACATTTTCACAGGACTATGTCCATTGCCATTTGTAAGATTATCTGATAACCGTAATTATTATCATAAACTTGCGTATTAAGTCATAATTGACTTTCATTTCATGAAAATGTAATGAATTGTGAGGTCAATTCGCCACAAAATTACTGTGACTATGTTGATGTTCTACTTTGTATTCGGTATATGGGTTTTTGTTATAATTATATAGAATTCCATGATATTTCATGGAAATGTTAGTTTTGAAACATGTTTTTCAAATAAAAGGAGCAACCTGTATGGATTAGCTGCTGAGTCTGCTGTTAATGCTATACAAATGGTCATCCATAGTAAAGTTAGTCATGATATTTGTGTATTTTTTTACCAACAACCCTCTTGTAACCCTTCATAAACCTGATATGTAAAGTCATGCTAAAATAATGTTCATTTTAACAAAGACCCACAAATAATCTGTACATTTAAATAATAATCATTATATTATTTGCACGGCTGTATTGTTTAATTTTCTTTGTAGCATTGTTTACTTATCAAATAAATAAGTGAATGTAACAAAAACAATAATAATAAATGTCTGGCTTTTGGTTGGAATGTTGTCAAAGTTATCCCAAAACTAGTTGAACAATTAGAGTTGTACAGTTTATCTATGTTTTGTCGTCTCTTCAGTAATATATCCAGTCATTTCCATTTTTGTAATACTAATAATATATAGTTAGTCTCGCTAATTTAGTCACTTTTTCCCAGTCCTGAGGAAGACTGTAATAATCAGATTTCTGTCTATCTATCTCACAATGGCAGCTCAAACAGCAGCATTAAAACGTGACAATACTTAACCAAGAAACCCCCTACTCCTATATTACACTTTATTACAACAAGTGTAATCCTGACATATGTTATGGATGGCACTTTACGCTATACATTATTACTGATTTGTTATAAATGTGTGATGTAAACAAGGTAGCTGATGACGACACTTGTGCTATGGAATGGTGATTGGTTGTAGCTTGTGAGAGCAAGTGTGACAAGTGTGCGATGGACGACTCGAAATCAACCTGCTCCAAGTGTTCCACAAAGTATGGCCTGAATAAGGGCAACGTGTGTGAAGGTGAGTAGCAAAGTCCTGATGTAATGACAACTTAAAGATAACTACTTCTCTTGCCCGTATCTGCAACACGTTTATGCCTATTAGCTACTACATATGGTATGCAGGCCTTGACACTAAGGTTTTGTTGCATATCTATTAAAAACATTTAAGATTCCAACTATAACAAGAGAAAACACAAAGTTAAATGAAGATTTTACCGCGTGGTGCCAATCTTTCTTGGTGCTGGTTGTGTCTGACGCCCAAATCCCGCCCGATGCTAACACTATTCTTGCCAGAATAAAGCATGATTTAACAAGATTTAACAAGATTTAACAAGATTGCCACCTAGAGATTCAACTCTAGATGGCAGGTGGACTAGGAAGCCATTTGGCTTATCGTGAGTCCAACCTATCTATCTAAGTATACCCCGCCCGTCTTAGGTATATGTCGATTTTATTTTAAAATATATTAACACTACTAGCACCTACACAATCAGCATAATCTGTTCCATTCGTTTCTGTTCTTTGTGAAAATGAAAATTTTCTTTTTCTGTCTCCCTTTTTTTTTAAAGAAACCCCATGTCCTCTAGTCCTTCTCTCTTCCTTGACTGTGAAAAAATATTTCTGTCAATATTTTCATATCCATTCAATTTTTTAAACACCTCAATCTGATCCCCTCTCAATCTTCTGGTTTCTAGTTTTTTAAAACCCACATTCTTTTAGAGCATTTCATAACTAATTTTCCCTGGTTTTGGTATCTTTTTGGGTTGTCTCCTTTGTACTCTTTCTAGCATATCAATATCCTTCTTGCGATATGGCCCCCATGCTTGTATACAATATTCTAAGTAGGCCCAATATTGTTTTTTACACGGTATTATTAGTTCTTTTCTTTGTACACTATATTTCCCAATTTCAAAATTTTGGGTTTCCCCTTCCCGCTAATTCCCCCGCTCTGATACCTTCATGTGCCTAATAGTTAACCAAGTCCTTTTCCTTTTAAAGGGAGTATTTAGTACAGTATCACCCATTGTATTTGTGCATCTTCATTCCCTGTCCCGTTAAACACTTTTCAAAAATTAAAAAGCATTTGCCACTTCTCAGACCATTCTATCAACTTATTAAGATCATCTTGAAATGCTGTCTTCTGCATCCTTTTTTTTTTCCCAAACACTTTTGTGTGTCCCAAACTTCAACACCTTGCTTGTTTCATCATCCAAATCATTGATATATATTAAGAATAAAATAGGTCCCAGTACTGATCCCTCTACTCCCTCAAAACCCCCTTTTCCCTTTAAACCTCCCCATCAACTTCTCTTTGTCTTCTATCAATAAGCCATTTTTCTATCCAGTTGATCATTCCATTTCCTATGCCCTGGGCCCTTTTTTTAAGTAGTAGTCTTTTGGGGTGGCACTTTGTCAAAGGCTTTTTTTAAATCTAAGTAGATTATATCTACTGGTGATCCCTATTGCACAGCATTGTGTGTTTATCCATTTTTGCAGTGTCACAATGGTTGCTTTGTGGTTATTTAGGACCTCCCTGTTGCAAATGCCACAGGGTGCAGAGCAATCTGAACAATGCCATGTTAAAGGGTTTGGTAAGTGCTGTTAAATTCATGTCTGGATATTCCAGCGCATTTTATGTGAACTGATTTGTTGCAGTCTTACATGTTAGGGTGAGTGAATTGGACTTTGGATTTCTTCTGAATTACATTTAGAGGGGTTTTTTGCTGTTTTTTTCCTGGGATATTTGGGTAAGAAACCCGTGGGTGTTGGTCTGGTTTGACTGGGTTTTTCGTAGGGGGGCCCGCTACATCGTGTAATATGTTGTGATAAAATGTGTGTCTTTTCTGGCTTTATTGTTGACATAGTCTATTCTGTTGTGTTGCTATGAAAGCTCTTCAGTTCATGATTGATCTAGAAGTGGTATGCAGACAGCAAGATGACATGAATATTTGAAAATGCATCTAAATGGGAGGTGCCATAAAAACCCCCTGCTGTAGTATAAAGTAAAGTGGGGAAACTTCAACACCTTGCTTGTTATGTCATCATCCAAATCATTGATATATATTAAAAATAAAATAGGTCCCAGTACTGACCCTGCGGTACTCCCTAAAACCCTTTCCAGTTTGAAGCCTCCCCATCAACTACTACTCTTTGTCTTCTATCAATAAGCCATTTTTCTATCCAGTTGTTCATTCCATTTCCTATGCCATGGGCCTTTAGTTTAAGTAGTAGTCTTTGGTGTGGCACTTTGTCAAGGCTTTTAAAATCTAAGTGAATTGTATCTACTGATGATCCACTCACATCTGTACTTTGTGACATCTTCCAAAAAACATAACATATTTGTTAAGCATGACCTATAAGTAGGATAAAATGAAGAAATGGGTTTATCAATTTATTTTAACAAGAAAATCAACCAGGTGATCTTTAATTAGTCTTTCTAATAGTTTGCAAATCACCGATGTTAAACTCACTGGTCTATAGTTCTTGGACGTTTTTCGAACCTTTTTTTAAATAATGGTATAATATTTGCTTCTTTTCCATTCTAGCAGGAACACAAACCCTCCTCAATGACAAATTCATTCCAGAGTTGCAAATGAGTATGCTGATTTGTTCTACAATTTCCAATAGTAATTTGGGAAGATCCATCCACTCCAGGTGATTTATTATCCTTCATATCTCTCATTTTTCTTAGCTGCCATTGTTGGGGTTACAATTGGTTTTTCCTAAATAGTCAAACTCTCACCCTTCGAACTTAGTCTCAAGTGCTGGTTATACTATATCTTCCCTGGTAAACTTCTGAACTAAAGTACTCATTTAGTTTCTGCCATTAAGAATCCCTCTGTTATTATGTTTCCATACTTCCTGTTACAAGTTACTGCACTTATCCGGAACTTTCTGTTTACTTTGAACATACGCATAAAAACTCTTTGAATGTTTTATATTAAAAACTATTTTTTGTTCATAGCTTCTCTTTGATTTCTAATTTCAGCTGAAGCTTGATTAAGTGCTTCTTTATAAATGCTATAATCTTCTTCACTTAGTCTATATGTCTTCCACATCATTGCTTGTGCCAATTTCAATAGCTTCCTTGATAAATGTTTTCTTTATTTGGCCTTTCCCCTGTTTTCAAGGATGGAATTTGTCCTTGTGCCAGTCAATTTCCACTCACAGAATATTAAGCATTTCTCAGCTGCTTCTCTTATTCTTCAGTCTCATTGTCCAAATCTATCATAATATAATATCCCTCATATCTTCTCTTTTACTTTGTGATATTTTCTGCACCTTATTTTTCTATGCCATTCTCCATATACTTTGATGATAAAAATATATCTGGTTGTGATCACACCCCAGTGGCTCTCATATCTTGACATTATCAACAAATTCTATTCTGTGTCTCAATACTCCTGTCTAACGTTCACCGCCCTGATTTGCTTCTAACACATCAGTGAGAAACTATCTTGTACTAAATTTAAAAAACTCTTGATCCTCTCTCCAGTACTCTGTAGAGATGTCCACTGTATATGCCCATGATTAAAATCCCCCACAGTCCCGGTTACTCACTTCTTTGATAGCGTTATCATTTTCATTCTCTTCACATACTTATGTTTACAGACTCAAATACACTAATAACAGTTCATGTGACTTTCCCTTAATAACTATGTTACCTGAACAGCTTCTTCACATTCTGCTTCTTTTTCTAATTTTATGTCATAAGCTTGGATGGATTCTTTAATATAAAATAACTCCGCCTCCCCTTCTTTCTAATCTATCTTTCCTAAACATTACATACCCTGTCTATTCTAATTAAACATCTGATATATAGAATTGTATTCAAGTTAAGTTCATACTATTGTGTGAGGTCAATGTCTTCATAATTATTTGGTCATTTCCTTTGTTTACTATTATACTTGCATTTAAACTCAACACATTTATATTAAATTATATAAACCAGTTTAAACTATTTACCATTTCAATGTGACATTCAGCATCCAGTGTGACTTCTCTCTGTATCTTACAAAACTAGTTTAAAGTTGCAACCTGTTCAGCGTCATCGCCGATCGAAGAAAGGTTCTAGGAGAACACTGCTGCGCCTTTAATTAGATGGAAGCCATCTCTCATAAACATGTCTTCTTTACCAACAAGAAATATCCCCAGAAATCTACAAATCCGCTCCTTCTTCTTCACACATCTGCTCTAATAATCCGTTTAATTACCATCCTCTTGCAATTTCCAAATGTTGACTCCCCTTCCCTCATCACTGGCAAGATTCCTGAGAGTATGATCTGTTCAACTCTCGTCTTCTTTAGTGTCTCTACCAACTCTCTGTATCTCTTTACTATCCTGGTTGTTCCATCCCTGTCTGCATTGTTCGTCCCTACATGTACTAATATAGACCCCCCTTGGCCATGCCCCAAAACGTTCTCTACCCGTTCAGTCACATACTCTATCCTGGCCTCCGGAAGATAAACAACAACGTCTTCTCCTTTGCTTAATGTCCTGTCTGTCTTTCGCAAAATGGAGTCTCCCATAAATACCCTTTCTGTTCTCAATGTCCCCTCGATCACTGCTTCAGAGTAGCTCCTCCGTTTTGCATCTCCCTGATTGCTGACTTTCCCCCTGCCGCTTTCTCCGTTGTTCCTTTCTTTCCTGTCTCTTTTCTTCCTGTCAAACGTCCGTTTGGTCACATTCCGTTTGATCACATCACCTCTCACTTCCTTTCTTCCATTCGTCTTACCTCCTGTCGCATCTACTTCTCTCATCTCCTGTCCCCTTGTCCCTCCTCCTTCTCTACTGTCACTTTCTCCCCTGTCACCTTCCTGCATGCCATGTTTCTTATATTGTTCTTTCTCCATTTGTTGTCATTGCAATCACCTTCCCTCCACTCTGTCCTTCACAATATCCATTAGCCTAGCTAACTCTGCTGTCAGGCAGTCCACTTTCCAACACCCTAAACATTGGAAAGTAAACCCTTCCTCCGTTGTCTCTGACCAAGTTTCACCCCGATACGGCAAAATCCACCAAGCTGTAGCAGTGGTTACACACCAAGTGCCTCCTTGCCTTCACTTGCAGCTTGCCAGGTACTTGCCGCTTGCTCTTAGTTTAAACCAACTTAGCCTTGAAAGACTGTTTGTTTATTGTGTACAGCAACGGCAGCACACTTAATCATAAACAACTTACTACCTATACTACCATGAACAATAAGTTTAGTCTGTACTGGTACCGTTCCCTAGCGGAAACGTTGGACACTACCTATATAAACAAACAAGGGTTTCCTACTAAAACGCTTGTTTATTTTTAATAACAATGATACCTATTCACAGTTTTATCTTAAATATGTAGTTGTTACTCTTATTGCTTTATCTCTTATATACTATATCAAATAAAGAGATTTGCTCAATCTTGTTTACAATTTGTCGAAGCCTAGATTACCCTTTTATCACCCACTATACTAATCTGTTCAAAAATACTGTTAACTAACAAACTTTAACAAAAACTACTACTCAATATATGTCCAGTACCACTTTATGAATAACCTTAACACAAGAATAATACTTATCAATCAATATTTCCCCTTGTTTTTCAAATTTTATACACCACCAATTTCAAACCTCTACATCCACCAATTTTCCCGCCAACTGTAGATCTTTCAACTGTAGATCTTTCATGCAATGATACATTTGAATGTGGATACCACATGCTGGCTAGTGTATGACTGTGACTATGTAAACAACGCATTGGTGTGGGTCTGTGGGGGACCATGTCCAAAACCCTCTTGTTCGACTGCTGCAGCTATGGTTTATTGCAGCACTGTCAAAGTGTGACACATCGCCTCGATGTCTTTCTATTACACAATGTGCACTTGCATTTTATCATGCAAACAACAACAATATCACCTGCCACCCATAGCCAACATGCAACAAGATCACTTATTGGGTAAACCACCCCAATTTGCCAGTCACATGGCTGAACACAAAATATGAGTTCTACAGTTCGTACAAGTCGTCATATATGCATGTCTGCATTTTAGACACCGTTGTTTAATTATTAATATTTTTCTTCCTAAAATATGAAGTCAATTTCTGTCATCACTGTTGATTCTTGTGACTAGTGCTGCCACCTTGTGCATCTGGTAATGAAAAGGTCTACAAAAACTTGTTTACATAAGTAAACTTAGACAATTTCTAATTATTAAGATGGAACATAGCTTTCAATGTACAATATATCCAACTAATTTGCCAAATTATTCAAGTAGTAAAATGGGTGATATAAACTTGATGTTTTCCCAGAAAGTGGTTTCTAAAGGTCCACTCTGCATTGTTTCAGTGTGTCCTGTCAACTGTAACAGTTGTGACATCAACAATGGAGAGACTCAGTGCAAGTCGGACGGATGCGACTCTGGCTCCATATACAACAATGGCGAATGTCCCTGTGAGTGAAACGTCACTTAATAATAACTCCTTAATAATTATTATCAAATGAACTTTTAATGCAACACATTACTGTTTGTGCTAAGTAAATTAAGAAAAAGAAATGATCATGCTTACAAAACTTTCTTGCCAAAGGTTTCCGATGCAGTGTGAACAAACACAGATTTTAAACAAATGTAAAAACATTCCCTTCGGTTAGAAACATGCAAGAGGAAAATGAGTTTGTTTGTTTTGGTTACCATAGTTACCTCAGTCATATATGTTGTCATATTTATATACATCAGTGACCATGATGAATATTCTCATCAGTTGGTTAAAACAAATGATATAATGACTATGTTGATGACCAGAGAATTGGATGTCTGTGAAGTAACACAGCTGACAAGTCTGTATGTCCACCATCTTCTTGTGACTTACTTGACTGTTGGAAGCTTCCTCTTGCATTCTCATTGCCCGATCCTCTGTGTTCTCCATTGTATGATCTTATTGACATAAAACTACCATCATAGTCTGAATTTCTGTAGTTTCTTACAGTAGCCCAGCTGCTTTGTGACATCAGAATGAACACAAGTTTGTAGTTTTTGTTGGCAGCGTGTGAACACAAATTTGTGTTTGCAGTGGTTCCTATTCTCCACACTAGTTATCTGTCTCTCCGTCTCTCGGTTTCTGTCTCCATCGATTATCCATTCATCCATCCATCTATCCACACTGTGCAACACTCCTAGGTATTCTTGGTTTTCCACATAAGAAACATTTTCTTCATTTCTTCCTTTGTCTATCGCTCCCTGTCTCTCTCCACCCACCCGTCTGTCTCATTTTCTGTCACTCTCTCGGACAAGTGAGATAGAAGGACAAGTGTCACTGCTACTCTGGCTAGGTTTATGACAGTACCTGACAGCCATGTCAATGCATGTGTTGCTTTTTGCTGTGTTCAGTTAAACTTCACATTTATGCATATCCCTCCTCTCTGCGACTCCTATCCTTCTCTCCGTCTCTCCCTGCCTCTACCTCTCTGTCAACTCTCCCTCTGTCTCTTAGCCTCTCTCCCTTCCTCCACCTCTGTCAACTCTCCCTCTGTCTCTCAGCCCTTTTCTCTCTCCCTGCCTCCACCTCTCTGTCAACTGTCCCTCTGTCTCCCAGCCTCTCTCTCCCTGCCTCCACCTCTCTGTCAACCCCTCTGTCTCCCAACCTCTCCCTCTCCCTGCCTCCACCTCTCTGTCAACTATGTCTCTCAGCCTCTCCCTCTCCCTGCCTCCACCTCTCTGTCAACTCTCCCTCTGTCTCTCAGTTCTCTCTCTCTCCCTGCCTCCACCTCTGTCAACTCTCCCTCTGTCTCTCAGCCTCTCTCTCCCTGCCTCCACCTCTCTGTCAACTCTCCCTCTGTCTCTCAGCCTCTCTCTCCCTGCCTCCACCTCTCTGTCAACTCTCCCTCTGTCTCTCAGCCTCTCTCTCCCTGCCTCCACCTCTCTGTCAACTCTCCCTCTGTCTCTCAGCCTCTCTCTCCCTGCCTCCACCTCTCTGTCAACTCTCCCTCTGTCTCCCAGCCTCTCTCTTCCTGCTTCCACCTCTCTGTCAACTCTCCCTCTGTCTCTCAGCCTCTCCCTCTCCTTGCCTCCACCTCTCTGTCAACTCTCCCTCTGTCTCTCAGCCTCTCTCTCTCTCCCTTCCTCCACCTCTGTCAACTCTCCCGCTGTCTCTCAGCCTCTCTCTCACTGCCTCCACCTCTATGTCAACTCTCCCTCTGTCTCTCAGCCTCTCTCTCCCTGCCTCCACCTCTCTGTCAACTCTCCATCTGTCTTTCAGCCTCTCTCTCTCCCTGTCTCCATCTCTGACAACTCTCCCTCTGTCTCTCAGCCTCTCCCTCCCTGCCTCCACCTCTCTGTCAATTCTCCCTCTGTCTCTCAGCCTCTGTCTCCCTGCCTCCACCAATGTCAACTCTGTCTGTTAGCCTCTCTCTCCCTGCCTCCACCCTCTGTCAACTCTCCCTCTGTCTCTCAGTCCTTCTTTTCACATTCTCCGTCATACTTCTGTTATGTCAGAATGAACGTGTGATTTTTGTTTGCAGCGTGTCCTACTCACTGCTCCAGATGCACCTATGATTCAACAAGCAGCAAAACAATGTGTGAGGATGACAAGTGTGATGCTGGCTTTGCCATCACAGCTGATAAGACCTGCCAAGGTAACCACCACATGGAATTTACAGTTTTCTTGCTGATAAGTCATTATTACATTTCTGGCTTTTTGTAAGCTAGTGGAAAAGATCACATTAACAAAATATTACTATGATCAGAACACTCACATTGGTCAAGTTGATGTAGTGTTTGTTAGAGTAAACAAATTGGTATTTATCTATTACATTTTCATAGGACCATGTCCATTACTATGTGTGAGATTAACTGGTTACCATAATTATGATAACAAACTTGTATATTAAGTAGTAACTTACCTTATTTCATGTATGAAATGAATTGTAAATTTGATCAGAACGAGATGGTAGTTTTGAAGATGTGATGTCAGTTTATACAGCCCAGTTTCTCACCCGTCACCAGTGACACTCTTAGCCCAGATTGTAAAGCAAGAGGTCATAAATACATTATTTTAAATTGACAGGAGCATTATTAAAGTGTACAGTGTAATAAGCCAGTTGTATTGAACTCTGTTTTGGTGTGGAAAGACAAGGCATGTGTCATGATGACTGTGAAATTATGTGGAAAGACAAGAGTCATGTATCAGGATGACTGAGATGATGTGGAAAGACATGAGTCATGTGTCAGGATGATTGTGAGATGATGTGGAAAGACAAGATTCATGTGACAGGATGATTATGAAATTATGTGGAGGAAAGGCAAGAGTCATGTGTCAGGATGACTGTGAGATGATGTGGAAAGACAAGAGTCATGTATGAAGATGACTGAGATGATGTGGAAAGACAAGAGTCATGTATGAAGATGACTGAGGTGATATGGAAACAGAAGAGTCATGTGTCAATATGATTGTGAGGTGATGTGGAAAGACAAGAGTCATGTGTAGAGATGACTGTGAGGTGATGTGAAAGACAAGAGTCATGTGTAGAGATGACTGTGATGTGATGTGGAAAGACAAGAGTTATGTGTAGAGGTGACTGACATGATGTGGAAAGACAAGAGTCATGTATCAAGATGACTGTGAGGTGATGTGGAAAGACAAGAGTCATGGGTAGAGATGACTGTGAGGTGATGTGGAAAGACAAGAGTCATGTGTCAGGATGACTGTGAGGTGATGTGGAAAGACAAAGTCATGTGTCAGGATGACTGTGAGGTGATGTGGAAAGACAAGAGTCATGTGTCAAGATGACTGAGGTGATGTGTAAAGACAAGTCATGTGTCAAGATGATTGTGACATGATGTGGAAAGACAAGAGTCATGTGTAGAGATGACTGAGGTGATGTGGAAACAGAAGAGTCATGAGTAAAGATGACTGTGAGGTGATGTTGATGGTTTTGTAGCGTGCCCAAGTCACTGCTCTGTGTGCTCTTTCGACAATGACAACGTCTTGAAATGTTCCACCTGCGAGGACAAGTTTGTTCTATCATCTGCTCATGACAGTTGTCTGGGTAAGTACATGAAACACAAAATAACTACAACCCACTTCACCAGCTGCCTGTTGTGCATGTAATCAGATCATTAAATGAATAAATGCAAAAAGCAGTTTGACAACTTTAGGTCCATTTATACTGCTTGACAGCAATGGCAAATGGCAAAATAAAAACCACTCTATATTGAATTACCGACATCCGTTTACACTGCTTGACAGCAAACCACTTGATGGCAAAACTGCTTGATGACAAACCATCAAGAATCGAAACAAGCAAGTTTCTTTTTTTTCATTAAAAGTTAAATTTAAATGAACTGTGCAGAACACCTATTTCAGCAATGAAATGAGTTTCTTAAACTCGAACCGAAGTGTTAGATCGTTGACGATGTCTTGATACTCTTCTCACAGCCAGGTCTCTGTGAAGAAGGAGACATCAGCATCTAGTAACGTCTCCCACACACAGACACTGTGTTGGTGATAGATGTATGTTCAGTAAAACAAGTTTCAGTGATGGTAATTGTAATACATTCTAAATAACTAATGACTGCTCCCTTACGTTCTTGGCTACAACCCACTTCACCTGCTGCCTGATGAGCAAGTTATTTGTAGTCAAATAAGTAAATGAATAAATATGCCAAAAATGTGTTTGGCAGCTTAAAAGGAAAACAAGTTTGATTCCAAAAATGTTGATACTTTGTATTAACTATTTCTCCTAACACATTGGCCATTGGTGTATATAATAAGAGAAAGTGGACTGAAATATATTTAGAAGGGGACAGTTATATTTTATTACTGCAGTGCATTCAGGAATTAGGTGTCAGCTTGGTTTCAAATGTATTGGATTTGGAGGTAGGGGATGAGTAAGACTTAAGTTCACAGAATTCTGCCAACAATAATTTAAACGATAATGTAATAGGGTTAACATTTCAGTGCAAATGATAGGAAAGTGGGTCACTTCAAATGTGCATTTTTGGGGTGGATTATATATTGTCATGTGCCACCTGATTCAACTTGTTCTAATACGCAATGGCTGCTCCCTTGCACTCTTTGCTGTGAACACAAGCCTCTGAGAGACTTGCTCTGTGAGTGTGAGAATAGTTGACATTGGATGTTGATGGTTTTGTAGCATATCCAGACCACTGCGATGTGGCATCTCTCAACTCTGATGGTGATGTGAAGTGTACCACGTGTGAGGAGAGATACACACTGTCCACTGCTGGTGACAGTTGCAAAAGTAAGTACATGAAACACACAAATAAAGTCGTGTGTACCAGCCAGGGCTACCCATACATAAGTATCCTACTAAACATGCCTTATACGAAGAGAACTTGACATAATCCAGCACTACCATCAAAGGCAGATACCTTTGTCAAAGTTTTGTTGATCCCCGCACCAAGATTCATCTCATTTAGTCCAGGAGACTGAATCATGTGCTCAGGCCAAAAATGTCTTTTGCAATCACAGCTTAATCATCATTTATTTCGTAGGAAATATGCACTTGTTATATATTTACAGTGATGTTTTAGATTAAAAAATATTTAGTACACTAAACATCTTAATTGAAATGAGTAAAGATATAATATTATCTAGATGTAGACTAATGTCACATTGAGCACACACATGTGAAAGGAGAATTGCTGCTGGTTAAACAGCCACCAGTGCAGTGGTGTGTGTGCTGTGATGTATGTGCTGTGATGTATGTGCTGTGATGTATGTGCAGTGATGTATGTGCTGTGATGTATGTGCTGTGATGTATGTGCAGTGATGTATGTGCTGTGATGTATGTGCTGTGATGTATGTGCAGTGATGTATGTGCAGTGATGTATGTGCTGTGATGTATGTGCTGTGGTGTATGTGCAGTGATGTATGTGCTGTGATGTATGTGCTGTGATATATGTGCTGTGATGTATGTGCTGTGATGTATGTGCAGTGATGTATGTGCTGTGATGTATGTGCAGTGATGTATGTGCTGTGTTCACAGAGTGTCCTGACAACTGCAAGATGTGTGGTGATGTGGACAGCTCCACCAAGTGTTTCGATCAGCAGTGTGAAGATGGATACGTCCTCAAACCAGACAACTTTCAGTGTGATGGTGAGTGTATCAGTTACTTGACCTAGGTACAAATCTGAGCTTTTCATTGTAAACTCATGATGCAGCATCAAGTAAAACGTGGAAAATATGACATTGCATGCACACATATTTACTATGAAACACTACTTTTTTAGGATGAGAGTGTTGTTAACTGTTGATTAATGTTAATCTTACCATTCAGTATGATATATGAATCAAAACATTGAAATAATGGCTATGGATAACAGTCTCTTTAAATCTTATTCACATTGCCATCTGGATAGTGTTGTTTATTTTGGCAGTCCTTAGCTTGTAAAATGTCATTTGGTGCAATGGTAGACATGACTAGTACATGTAGATGATTGTTGTTCCTCCTCCGTGGTCTCTATGTGTAAGGTGTAGATCTTATCACACACACAAGTAATGGATGGGGTCAGCTGTGGAACAGCGCAGATATCTGTCCCCAATTTGAAGGCACATACATGACTGGTGGGAATCTCAATATAATGACCCATTCATGTCATAAACATTGCATGGAACATGAGCAGTGTGTGGCTGAAATCATCAAAAATATCACATTACCGTAGGCTGACCACAGTTGTGGTCTATTTGATCAGACATGCCGGAGGGGGGAGTGAAGGCTGGTACTGGGGCGTAATTAGCTGCAGTAACCTCTGGCATGTAGATGCCCACTTGTCATGACTGCTGTAGTTATCCTTGTGTGTTCTCAATGCATGTGTCATCTCTGCATCTTCCAGACACTCTGTATCAGTCTCCAATCATCCTGTTATTTTGTTATTGTTGCCGTTAATTCTATTACATGTGTGCATGTTAAACATCTGAGACGACGACTTCCATAACTACCCATGTGTCCTGGATGCTGTACTTATCTGTTTGTGTCCTCACCCCTTGTGTCATCCCTTGCTGCTTTCAGCCTGCAGTGCTGGATGTAAGAAGTGCTCCTACAACACTGACTCCTCATCAATCACCTGCTACGAATGCCAAACTGAGCATGTGATGAAAACGTCTGACAAGACATGCACCAGTAAGGCCCATTCATTACTTCTAAAGCTGTTTTACACCTCGTTGGTAGGCAGGCAGTGTTTCTTCATTGGATTAATTTATTTAGTATGAGGTAACATCCAGGAAATACCTGGTTATGGTCCAGCACTCCATGTAAAATAAAAGAATTGTAGGTTTAATGAAATTCACTTTTATAACAATTACATACATGTAAATTACTTTTATTGATGGGTCAAGCATGTTGTTGATATCAAGTAATCATATATATATTTGAAGGGCATTCTCTCAAATTAAATGAAAAGAAAATTTACCAAAATGTCTACATTTCAAAATGACAGTTGGCAGTAATTATGGTATTCAAATATTTGTTTCAATATTGCTCTGTATATTGCAATGAACATAGACATTTAAAAAAGTCATAAATAGTTTGAAAAATGAACTGGTACATTTTGCTAAAACCCAACGTTTTAGAGAAGATTATTTTTTAAATGGAAACAACATTTGTCACATGCTAAGGTAATTGTGCAATAGAATGTTTACATAACAAACATTTTGAAAACATTAATGTTAGAGATATTTTCAAGATGAGTGGCAGGGCTTCTGAATTTGCCAATCTGCTAAAAGTGGCAGGCATTTTGTTGTTACCATGGAAATGGGAAGTCTAGCTTATACAATTTAAAACTACATTTTAATCTGTGAGGTGCAGGCAGAACAAAACAGATAGAATAAAATTGGACTACTTGAATAAGTAAAAAATAATGTTATCTACCAAATAATCAAGTCATGGAATTCACTAACAAGTGACCATCTGGATGTCAGTGTGGTAACAATAAACAGCTTTAGTTAGTGTATATGTCAACACTGCACTAAAAACCACTAATTTGGAGGCAATATATGAGCCAGTAAGGTCCCTACCACAAACTCTTACAAGGCAAGGTATGATTTAATGTATATCTAGTCTGAAACTGAGTTTATCACTGACTGCCCTAAATCACAGTGCAACATTTGCAGTTGGATGGAGATTGAATGTAACGGATAATGCCTGATGCATGCATTTTGGCAACTTATGTTTTAATGTGGTAGTTAACATTGCCAATCGAATGTTTATATTTTTGACTTCACTTGGTTTATTCTATTTAAGTCTAGGTGCTTAAGTCTATGTTTACACATGATCAGTCTTAAATGACCCGTAACATTCAGACATGACTCTGGATAACAATCTTCTTTAATCGTATTCACATTGCCATCTGGGTATTGTCATTTCTTATGGCAGTGTTCATTAGCTTGTCAAATATCACATGTAAATATTGTGATGTTACCATTATACGACACCCTGACCAACCTACTGGACACAGTGCTTATCGTAAATTAGTATTATTAATTTTTATTATCATCACTAATCAGCAGTGTCATGCATAAATGACTGCCTTTGTCCAGCCTTCTAGTTCTGTCAAACTGTTCCCTCCACTCCACCTCCAGTCCTCCACTCTAGGGACACCTGAAATGTAGTTTGCTCCATCTTCTCCATCCAGACCTGTTGATGTATCAGCTCTCTCCATGCAGTGCTCCACCTTCTTCCACTTGTCTTGCATGCTCCATCTTCTCCATCCAGACCTGTTGATGTCTCAGCTCTCTCCATGCAGTGCTCCACCTTCTTCCACTTGTCTTGCATGCTCCATCTTCTCCATCCAGACCTGTTGATGTCTCAGCTCTCTCCATGCAGTGCTCCACCTTCTTCCACTTGTCTTGCATGCTCCATCTTCTCCACCCAGACTTGTTGATGTCTCAGCTCTCTCCATGCAGTGCTCCACCTTCTTCCACTTGTCTTGCATGCTCCATCTTCTCCACCCAGACTTGTTGATGTCTCAGCTCTCTCCATGCAGTGCTCCACCTTCTTCCACTTGTCTTGCATGCTCCATCTTCTCCACCCAGACTTGTTGATGTCTCAACTCTCTCCATGCAGTGCTCCACCTTCTTCCACTTGTCTTGCATGCTCCATCTTCTCCATCCAGACCTGTTGATGTATCAAGCTCTCTCCATGCAGTGCTCCACCTTCTTCCACTTGTCTTGCATGCCCCATCTTCTCCATCCAGACCTGTTGATGTTCAACTTCTCCATGCAGTGCTCCACCTTCTTCCACTTGTCTTGCATGCTCCATCTTCTCCATCCAGACCTGTTGATGTCTCAACTGTCTCCATGCAGTGCTCCACCTTCTTCCACTTGTCTTGCATGCTCCATCTTCTCCATCCAGACCTGTTGATGTCTCAACTGTCTCCATGCAGTGCTCCACCTTCTTCCACTTGTCTTGCATGCTCCATCTTCTCCATCCAGACCTGTTGATGTCTAAAGCTCTCTCCATGCAGTGCTCCACCTTCTTCCACTTGTCTTGCATGCTCCATCTTCTCCATCCAGACCTGTTGATGTCTCAACTGTCTCCATGCAGTGCTCCACCTTCTTCCACTTGTCTTGCATGCTCCATCTTCTCCATCCAGACTTGTTGATGTCTCAACTGTCTCCATGCAGTGCTCCACCTTCTTCCACTTGTCTTGCATGCTCCATCTTCTCCATCCAGACTTGTTGATGTCTCAGCTCTCTCCATGCAGTGCTCCACCTTCTTCCACTTGTCTTGCATGCTCCATCTTCTCCACCCAGACTGTTGATGTCTCAGCTCTCTCCATGCAGTGCTCCATCTTCCTCCACTTGTCTTGCATGCTCCATCTTCTCCACCCAGACTGTTGATGTCTCAGCTCTCTATATGCAGTGCTCCACCTTCCTCCATTTGTCTTGCATGCTCCATCTTCTCCACCCAGACTGTTGATGTCTCAGCTCTCTATATGCAGTGTTCCACATTCTGTTGATGCCCCAGTTTTCTCCATACAATGCTCCACCTTCCTCCATTTTGCCCACTCTATATGCAGCTCCCTCCCTCCCTCCCTCCCTCCCTCTCCCTCCCTCCCCTCCCTCCCTCCCCCTCCCTCCCTCCCTCCCTCCCTCCCTCCCTCCCCTCCCTCCCTCCCTCCCTCCCTCCCTCCCTCCCCCTCCCTCCCTCCTCCCTCCCTCCCTCCCTCCCTCCCCCTCCCTCCTCCCCCCTCTCTCTCCCCTCTCTCCACCCTCTCTCTCCCCCTCTCTCTCCCCCTCTCTCTCCCCGCTCTCTCTCACTCTGGAGTGCTCCACCTTCCTCCACTTGTCTTGTATGCTCTTCCCACTCGTTTTTACCAGGTTCTTGTTGTTTTCAGTTTTGATACAGGGGACCAGGTGAAGCATCATAACTGACGACTACAGCTACCCATGTGTCATGATGACACTATTTTCGTTTTGTATTCTGATCTCTTGTGTCATCTCTGCACTTTTCAGAGTGTCCGGACAATTGCAAGAAGTGTGCCTACGTAGGCACCACACTCACCTGCAGTGAATGCAAGACTGATTTCATGATGAAAACTGACAAGACATGCATTGGTAAGGCCCATTCAGAACATCTGAAGTTATTCAGTTGATCACTGAAATTTGCAAGCAGGGGTCCATATTACATTAATGTTTTTGTGGTGACATCAGGAAATACCTGGTAGTGTTGAGTGTAATCATTCCCCAATTTCCCTACACAGCGTTTAGATTAGATGGAGTTGGTTATGATCAGTAATGCCAAGTGCTTAATGTTGCCATTTGATGTTTTATATCTGTGATTTTTCTAACAGTTATTCTCATTAAATCTAGATCTTTATACATGGCCAGTATTAAATATTCTGCTGCCAGTCCTTTTCTTCGGCAGCTGCTGTCATGTCATGTTGTTGGTGGTTGTCACATGACAGTAGCTGGCTACAAGGGAATTGTGGGAAAGTTGTAATCACTGTCATGTGGCTCTCCCATCACAACTCACAATGACACCGATGAAGATCATGATAGAGCCAACAACTCCACTGAGTCAGAATTAGGGTTCTGAGAAATATACAATGTATCTGCAGTGTTTGCCCTGAGTAGAACCATGGGTGAGGTGGCAGGAGCACGCTTGGAAGACTGTGGGTCCAGGGACATGGTCCCCCAGAACTATTTTAAAAACTCCCCGGTGCTTTCAAAATGGTACATTCTGAACAGTGTTTTAAACTATTCCCTGTTACATATAGAGAGGAAACAAATGTGTAACTACATGGCGACAGCAACTATTTACAGCAAGAAATAGCTCTGAGGTGGCACTTTCGGCATATTTTGGTCGAGGTGGCTTAGAAAAACAGCGAGATGGCCCACATCGCTCACCACATAGCAGGGGAACACTATCTCTACAACATGTCTGTGACTCTTACTTGTTGCACTCTGTCTTTAACGTGTGCAGTCAACTGTGAGTGTTATAGGTTGGGTCTCTGCCACAGGAGGGTGGGTGGGGAGGAACAATCAATCTACTTTTACTAATGTTTTAATTTGATAATTGTGTTTATATGTTATTGCAGTGAATATGTCTGGCTATGTAGATATCATGTTGATATATGATTCAGTTCCTATTAAAACTATTACTATACAGATATTTTTGTTTAGTTTATATTGCAAACAAGCTCATGGTTCTGCTTTTAAACATCAACAGGGTATAAAATATGTTTAAACCTTACCCCTGTTGTCTTAGGTGAAAACAATAAAATGTTCTTTTGTCTGCTTACAGCATGTCCTACCAATTGTGATACCTGCACAGCCGAGGGAAAGTGTGACACATGCAAGACAGGTTTCATTGTGAAGAGTGACAATACTGTGTGCCTTGGTCAGTTCTGTTTTGTTCCTTTACTTCCAACCTAAGTGAAATTAACATTTCTTACTCCAAGTACTAATTATATATACTCCACAAATACTGTGCTACTATTCAAGTAGCTGTCACACTATTTAAGGCCCCTTTTATTGCCAATTCTCTGTACTTATTCTGCAGTGTATTTGTAAACCTAGCCACCATTGGTGACATCACAACTGGAGGGAAAAAATTTGGTTAGATATAATCTGAAAAATAACAATCTTGTCTACAAATATATAGCTAGATGTATACATGATCAAGAGCCTATATCCTGTAATATAAACACGGCTATATATCTGGTTGGTGTGTAGCTGTCAAACAGCCACCGAAATACTGAATTTGTGATGTTCAGACAAGTTAAAAAGCAAACAATTTTGGTAGTATGTGTAATAGTGTATTTGTTGGTGAAATTAATGTCTTTATGGTGATATAAATTTTTAATCTGCGATTCCAATTCTATATATGGCTGAAGCAACCAATCACACGACTGCTTGCTAGGGTGAAGTCAGATAGTTAGGAATATTATCACAACCACTCTTCCTGGATACAACTGTCATTTCAACATCATCTCAGTGTCAGAAAGTTGGTGCAAAGATACCCATTAGATGTAGGTAGACAACACGTACACAACGTGTGTAATTTTGTTCACTGCCTGTTCTAGACCTCAACAAATGACACTGAGGAATGTTGGGATTTGTGAGAAAAAGTTAGATTGTTTGTAGATTTATGCGTGTAGCTACAGTAATTATGTTGTCTCCAGTAGGGGAGTGTTCTATGAGAAGTGACATTGTGTAACTGGTGTTGTTGTCTGCAGTAGGGGAGTGTTCTATGAGAAGTAACATTGTGTAACTGGTGTTGTTGTCTGCAGTAGGGGAGTGTTCTATGAGAAGTGACATTGTGTAACTGGTGTTGTTGTCTGCAGTAGGGGAGTGTTCTATGAGAAGTGACATTGTGTAACTGGTGTTGTTGTCTGCAGTAGGGGAGTGTTCTATGAGAAGTGACATTGTGTAACTGGTGATGTTGTCTCCAGTAGGGGAGTGTTCTATGAGAGGTGACATTGTGTAACTGGTGTTGTTGTCTGCAGTAGGGGGGTGTTCTATGAGAAGTGACATTATATAACTGGTGTTGTTGTCTGCAGTAGGGGAGTGTTCTATGAGAAGTAACATTGTGTAACTGGTGTTGTTGTCTGCAGTAGGGGAGTGTTCTATGAGAAGTAACATTGTGTAACTGGTGTTTGTTGTCTGCAGTAGGGGAGTGTTCTATGAGAAGTAACATTGTGTAACTGGTGTTTGTTGTCTGCAGTAGGGGAGTGTTCTATGAGAAGTGACATTGTGTAACTGGTGTTGTTGTCTGCAGTAGGGGGGTGTTCTATGAGAAGTAACATTGTGTAACTGGTGTTTGTTGTCTGCAGTAGGGGAGTGTTCTATGAGAAGTAACATTGTGTAACTGGTGTTTGTTGTCTGCAGTAGGGGAGTGTTCTATGAGAAGTGACATTGTGTAACTGGTGTTGTTGTCTGCAGTAGGGGGGTGTTCTATGAGAAGTAACATTGTGTAACTGGTGTTGTTGTCTGCAGTAGGGGAGTGTTCTATGAGAAGTAACATTGTGTAACTGGTGTTGTTGTCTGCAGTAGGGGAGTGTTCTATGAGAAGTAACATTGTGTAACTGGTGTTGGTTGTCTGCAGTAGGGGAGTGTTCTATGAGAAGTGACACTGTGTAACTGGTGTTGGTTGTGTGCAGTAGGGGAGTGTTCTATGAGAAGTGACATTGTGTAACTGGTGTTTTTGTCTGCAGTAGGGGAGTGTTCTATGAGAAGTGACACTGTGTAACTGGTGTTGGTTGTGTGCAGTAGGGGAGTGTTCTATGAGAAGTGACATTGTGTAACTGGTGTTGTTGTCTGCAGTAGAGGAGTGTACTATGAAAAGTGACATTGTGCAACTAGTGTTGTCTGCTGTAGGGGAGTGTTCTATGAGAAGTAACATTGTGTAACTGGTGTTTTTGTCTGCAGTAGGGGAGTGTTCTATGAGAAGTGACACTGTGTAACTGGTGTTGGTTGTGTGCAGTAGGGGAGTGTTCTATGAGAAGTGACATTGTGTAACTGGTGTTGTTGTCTGCAGTAGAGGAGTGTACTATGAGAAGTGACATTGTGTAACTGGTGTTGTTGTGTGCAGTAGGGGAGTGTTCTATGATAAGTGACATTGTGAAACTGGTGTTGTTGTCTGCAGTAGGAAAGTGTTCTATGAGAAGTGACATTGTGTAACTGGTGTTTGTTGTGTGCAGTAGGGGAGTGTTCTATGAGAAGTGACATTGTATAACTGGTGTTTGTTGTCTGCAGTAGGAGAGTGTTCTACGAGAAGTGACATTGTGTAACTGGTGTTTGTTGTGTGCAGTAGGGGAGTGTTCTATGAGAAGTGACATTGTGTAACTGGTGTTTGTTGTCTGCAGTAGGGGAGTGTTCTATGAGAAGTGACATTGTGTAACTGGTGTTGTTGTGTGCAGTAGGGGAGTGTTCTATGATAAGTGACATTGTGTAACTGGTGTTGTTGTCTGCAATAGGAAAGTGTTCTATGAGAAGTGACATTGTGTAACTGGTGTTTGTTGTGTGCAGTAGGGGAGTGTTCTATGAGAAGTGACATTGTGTAACTGGTGTTGTTGTCTGCAGTAGAGGAGTGTACTATGAGAAGTGACATTGTGTAACTGGTGTTGTTGTGTGCAGTAGGGGAGTGTTCTATGATAAGTGACATTGTGTAACTGGTGTTGTTGTCTGCAGTAGGAAAGTGTTCTATGAGAAGTGACATTGTGTAACTGGTGTTTGTTGTGTGCAGTAGGGGAGTGTTCTATGAGAAGTGACATTGTGTAACTGGTGTTGTTATCTGCAGTAGGGGAGTGTTCTATGAGAAGTGACATTGTATAACTGGTGTTTGTTGTCTGCAGTAGGAGAGTGTTCTATGAGAAGTGACATTGTGTAACTGGTGTTGTTGTCTGCAGTAGAGGAGTGTACTATGAGAAGTGACATTGTGTAACTGGTGTTGTTGTCTGCAGTAGGGGAGTGTTCTATGAGAAGTGACATTGTGTAACTGGTGTTGTTGTGTGCAGTAGGGGAGTGTTCTATGAGAAGTGACATTGTGTAACTGGTGTTGTTGTCTGCAGTAGAGGAGTGTACTATGAGAAGTGACATTGTGTAACTGGTGTTGTTGTGTGCAGTAGGAAAGTGTTCTATGAGAAGTGACATTGTGTAACTGGTGTTTGTTGTGTGCAGTAGGGGAGTGTTCTATGAGAAGTGACATTGTGTAACTGGTGTTGTTGTCTGCAGTAGGGGAGTGTTCTATGAAAAGTGACATTGTGTAACTGGTGTTGGTTGTGTGCAGCGTGTCCCACTGGATGTCAGACATGTACGGCTGCGACTGGCACAACAACCACCACCTGTACTGACAATGGTTGTAACACAGACGGCTACACTAAGATTCCAACCAAGTCATGTATTGGTGAGTACAGTCACTATACTGAAGCTTTCTACAATCTTCACAAGTGTGTACCTAACCATGAGGTAGACAGGTAGAATGATGGGGTAGACAGGTAGAACCATGGGGTAGACAGGTAGAATGATGGGATAAAGAGGTAGAACCATGGGGTAGACAGGTAGAATGATGGGGTAGACAGGTAGAACCATGGGGTAGACAGGTAGAATGATGGGGTAGACAGGTAGAACCATGGGGTAGACAGCTAGAATGATGGGGTAGACAGATAGAACCATCGGGTAGACAGATAGAACGATGGGGTAGACATATAGAACCATGGGGTAGACAGATAAAACAATGGGGTAGACTGATAGAACCATGGGGTAAGCAGGTAAAACCATGGGGTAAGCAGGTAAAACCATGGTGTAGACAGGTAGAACCATAGGGTAGACAGGTAGAACCATGGGGAAGACAGGTAGAACCATGGGATAGACCGGTAGAACCATGGGGTAGACAGGTAGAATGATGGGGTAGACAGGTAGAATGATGGGGTAGACAGATAAAACCATGGGATACACTGGTAGAACCATGGGGTAGGCAGGTAGAACCACGGTGAAGACAGGTAGAACCGTGGGGTAGGCAGGTAGAACCATGGTGAAGACAGTTAGAACCCTGGGGTAGGCAGGTAGAACCATGGGGATGCCAGGTAGAACCATGGTGAAGACAGGTAGAACCATGGGGTAGGCAGGTAGATCCATGAGGTAGGCAGGTAGAACCACGGGGAAGACAGGTAGAACCATGGGGAAGACAGGTAGGACCATGGGGAAGACAGGTAGGACCATGGGGAAGACAGGTAGATCCATGGGGTAGAAAGGTAGAACCATGGGGTAGACAGGTAGATCCATGGGGAAGACAGGTAGGACCATGGGGAAGACAGGTAGAACCATGGGGAAGACAGGTAGAACCATGGGGTAGAAAGGTAGAACCATGGGGTAAACAGGTAGATCCATGGGGAAGACAGGTAGAACCATGGGGAAGGCAGGTAGGACCATGGGGTAGACAGGTAAAGTGATGGGGTAGACATGTAGCATGCTGTTCAAATGTCAGATTCTCAATTCAGGGACTGCCAAGATGAAAATCTCTTGCTGCCATTTTGAAGCTTGTGTAATTGTTGTTACTCCACATTGCCTCAGTTCACTCGGCTATGTTTACATGAGAGTGATGGAGAGTGCTGGACAAAAGCATATTGTATAGTCAGTAAATGCAGCATGACTGAATTATTCCCAGAGAAGTGAGATGGTGTTTGATTGAATAAATCTCGCTTTGGGAGCTGTGTACAAAGTGCTGTGAGCAGTGTCAGTGTCTGGATACCATGCTGTATAATAAATCACCTCTTTCTTGAAACCTGACAAATATTTGGTATGCAGTGACAGCAAGAAGATAAGCTAGAATGATATATAAAATAAGGAATTGATGTTGCCATATTTTTAGCATGTTAAGTGCCGGAGATTGTAAAGTTTCACACCCTGTGATTGAGCTATGCCACTG
This sequence comes from Ridgeia piscesae, assembly GCA_025642075.2. Taxonomy (NCBI): domain Eukaryota; kingdom Metazoa; phylum Annelida; class Polychaeta; order Sabellida; family Siboglinidae; genus Ridgeia; species Ridgeia piscesae. Next base: position 17,501 of record JAODUO010001392.1, on the reverse strand, counting down.
AGGTGTGCGCATGTGTGTGCATGCATTTGTGCGTATGATGCCTGTGTAGGTTCAGGGTGCAGTGGTCCTCACTGGTATGTTGCAGCTTGTCCACCTGGCTGCACAGACTGTGAATACACCAACAACAAGGTCACATGCAAGACATCAGGTTGTATGTCTGGATACAAGTATTCTGCTGACCTCTCGACATGCATCAGTGAGTATGACATTCAGTGCCATGTGCAGAGGGGGCCACATAGATGTTACTTTATCATTGTTGTCCAACAGGTGGCACCACATAGATGTTACTCTATCATGGTGTCCAGTAGGTGGCACCAAATAGTCACCAGATGGCGCCATGTGACATGGCCCAACTTTCTCACACCTCTTCATGTCCTCCTATCTCTGCTGTGATTGTTTCTGTTGCTCCGGCTCTACTGTTTGTTGTCACTGCCCCTATTGACCGTCTGTCCACTTCTACTCTCTCCATATGTCGCTTTATACAAATCAGCCTGTTAAACTGATTGCCATAGACAAAATACATAACTAATTAATTAGTGAAAATTAGTTGACTTTAGTTAAATGAATTAAGTTTTAGTTGTCTTAGTGCATAACATATCAGGTGATAGCTGATGAGCTTGGCAGTCAGTTTGTATCTTTTCTATAGACAGAACAAGTTAAATACTTAATCAATACACAAATTATGTTAAATAATGGATATTTTCATATGTTACCTACTATGACCTTTGAACATAATTTTTTTTCACTTTTAATGGTAGATTAAATTTTTTAAATTATGATTTGTTGGCTTTATACACAAAGAGCTTTTTATTGTTTGCCAAATTCCTCAACTTTTGTTAGATATTAACATATTTTAATCACCGAGACATATTTTATCATGTGTTAGGTACATCACTGCAGTAAGTGTAAATAAAAATAGGTACATATTATAATGACAGACATCCTGAAGAACTATTCTAATAAAACATTTACATAAACAGTGCCAGTTTATTAATTTTAAAAGATGATATATATATATATATATATATATATATATATATATATATATATATATATAAATATATTTCATAGGAAGTACATATTCTATAGGAGTATTTCTATACAATACATACTCTACATACTATTTATACCTCAAGGTACTTATTCCAAGGAGTGTACATTTTTCAAGACATCAAAACTGAAACACGCTCAAGACTTACTTTCCCTGTCAAGTTTTAGGATGTTTTTCTAACATGACTCCCCTGACCTTCAGTTCCCTCACTCCCACATGTATGTGACGTCAAACCTCCACCCTTGTGACTGTTCCACCAGGGCACACACTATTCACCCCACTCTACAGTAACCATGTTCTTGAGAGCAGTTTGTGAATCTGTTGTCTTCTACTTGCCAGAGTGTCCACCCCACTGTACTGCCTGCGACTTTGATGCAGACCTTGCAAAGACCACCTGCTCAGCCAACTCTTGTGACGCTGGCTACACTGTTGACAATGACCTGTGTGTTGGTACGTATCATTCCAACTCTACCAGCATGTTGGCGTAATGGACATGACAATGATGACTAGTAACTGGGATGAATATGGGTAACGTAAGTCTATCAATTAGAACAAGCATGAGGCTCACAGGAAGTTCATAAAAACCTCAAATAGATGTGAGCGTTAAATCGATGACAGCAGTGTATGTGTGTGCGTGCGGCTGCGTGCGTGCGTGCGTGCGTGCGTGCGTGCGTGCGTGCGTGCGTGCGTGCGTGCGTGCGTGCGTGCGTGTGTGTATATCAGTTCCCACATTTCCGCTCTCTGTGAATAATGGACATTGTTATGTTATGTAATGGTTGTGATGTTTTATTACATATTTAAAAAATAAGCTGTATGCAACTCTCAGTACCTTTCTTGAGTAACGTCATTACTTCCATAGTTATTTGTCTGTATTATAAAACAGGGTTACATCTCTGTTTTTTGTCTGTCAATTTGAGATATGGGTGCTGAAATTGTGTAGACATGTTAGCAGGCCCTTTTGAATGGTCATTAGATGTTTTTATTGTCCCTTGAAACAGTGGAAATTGGTAGGCTCACTATTTCATAGCTGTGTGGAGTTGCAACATGGAATTTCATGTTTTCATATCATAAATATAATTAATTTATAGCTGTATGTAAAAACATATTGGGATTGATTATTTGATCTGTGAATGCATAGTCTGTAAATGTAAGTGGTTTTCAGATATGTAACTTTGTTTAATAACGGAATTTTATTTATAGTAACATATAAAACTATCAGAATCTTGCAGACAAACGTTTCCTGTGGTTTTTTTTTAACAAATGTACTATTTCACCGGGAATGTCAACACTGTATCTGTGGTAATATATCCCAGCATGAATTGGATACATGGGAATTGTTTATTGTTAAGAGTCTGAAACATACATAATTAGGTTATCCTCTGATGGTGTATATACTTTTTTCAGCCTGTGCTACGAATTGCAAGACTTGTTCAACAAAGGGCAGTGGAAAGTGTGACACAAATGGGTGCAAGTCTGGCTACAGATTGAAAGATGATTTCACCGCATGTGAAGGTAAGTTAAATTCAGTGATTAATCACAACTAAATATTGTTATGTCTTAGTACTTTTACCATGTGAAAACATGTGATACCCATAACATTTAGAATGTGTCATCTTGGACCCTAGGTGGCAGCACTGTGGCACACCTGTTCTGTTCTGTAAATAACCTCATTTTCATTGGCTGATGGCTGTCATGTGTGACCTTTCATGCTAAGTATTAGTTGCATTTATACCATGACTGATAGCTGTTTTTTTACCAATAAGGATAATTGTGTCTTGCATCTTTTTCTTGGATAGTAAATGCAAACTATTCTGAACATTCTTCATTTTTTATTTGCGGATGTTTTGCCTACTGTGTAACTGGCATGATTACAAGTACAAAGTCAGTTCGTGGCTAGCGGTTACTTAGTCAATCCTGCTGCCTCAGCATTGTCTGCTGTTTGGGACATAGTGCAGACAGATCAGCAAGTGAACCGTCAATTGTTCCTTCCTCGCCTGATTGTAACGGTCAGTCAGGGTGACTGAAATTGAAGAGCAGTGTCAAAGGTGTGACTTACGGAAAAAAACGGTCAAGATCTTCCTACCATGGGAAATGGGTCTCTTTCCTCCTCCACACCTGATCACAAAGGTCATTCAGTGTATGAGAGACAAATAGTTGAAAACAGACCTGGAAGAAGATGTTCCCCTAAGCATTTCCACCATTTGTGATAATAACCCATTGTTGATTCTGGTGCCCTCAAAATAGCTAAATCAGTTGGGGTATGTCAGAAAGTTGGATCTGCTAGTAGACCTTTCTTTGCTCCTGCTGCAGAGAGGAGGCACTAATTGCTAATCCCCGATGTTGCCTTTATAGCAAATAGTCAATTTTTTTATTATGTTGGGACTCGCACCCATTAAACTGCAGTCCTTCGATGTGGGGATGATTCTGTCTGGAAACTGTGTCCGGTTAAAGCCGTGCTCCATTACGGGAAGGTGACCTCGAGTCCAGACATCTGTAATGATTGCAGGAAACCTTTCATCACATTTCTGCTAGTCTAGATGGACAATTTATAGTTAAGCAATGCTATGATACTTTGTACTATATTAAAAGGGTATGGTAATATTTTTAAATCACGTTATAATAAAAGTATCACTATTTATTCAGACTACTTCAATGCACAATGTGTAATGCTATTATAATTAAAAAAATGTCAAACTATGTAACTGATTCTGTCACATGTGACATATCTTTTCACTTGAACTTAATACACTGCATATATTGTCAGTACAGAATGAGTAGTTTTTAACAGATAACAGGTATCAAAAAAAGATATTTGATACAGAACCATAGAATATCCTTTTATGTGCTGGTATCGTAATAATCCGTTGGCATTAACTAAGGTAGACCTGCAGTGTTGCCAGTATTAACTGTTGGCTGTCATGTGTGGATCTGTATTTCAGCCTGCCCAAATGGATGTAGCTTCTGTACATTTGATACAACTACCTCAAAGTGCGTCCTGGGACAGTGTAATGCTGGCTTTGTGATGAAGTCTGATTTAACATGCACAGGTATGATACCACTTGGATTATATGTGACAATAACATAAATTAATATATACATGTCTCTTGGCAGAAAGTGCATATGAAATAGAACATTGGGGGAGGTAAAATTATTGAACAACGAATATACCATTTACAGTATGTATGATCATGATTTGATGAACACATGGTATATTTTACATAATTTTTAAATCTTTGATGCTGGTCACCACCATTACTCTTGAAGTGCATTCTAATCACCAATGTAGATTTTTACATTTTACCCAATAACTTCATTAATAGACAAACAATAATAGGATGCCCTGTTATATCTTGTAGGCATAATATATATCAACAAATCATTTGACTATATAGTCGAAATAAAAGTGAAATTAAATTACAATGATCTGTAACCAACAAAACAGTTTAACCGGCGCGATGCAGAATGGAGAATTCCTCTGTATTTCCTAACCGATTCCTCTGCGATTATGTTTCCATTCACTATACCGTGCAATTAAATTTACTGAAGCCATATGACAACACTCATTTGAAGTGACTGTACATACGCGTAACTTTGTATATTTCAGTTTGGCTGGAAATAATAAACGTTTAGCCAACGGAGCGAGTACAAATTTACGTGTCATTACTTCATGAATATTAATGAGGACTGAGTAGTCTCGAGTTTGAAATTATCTCATTAGTTATAATTCATTTGTAAATTAATGTCACTTTTTATTTCGAACACGCATACTACTGAATTGTTGATATATGTTACATCTACCAGATACAATATGGCACCTCTTGTTTTCATTCAGAAATGTCTATTAATGAAATTATTCAGAAAATTAGGTAGGAGCAAGTCAAACCAAATGCAGCTCAAGAGTTATGGCGATGACTACTGCCAAAGATGCCAAAATTTGTAAAATAATAAAAAATATATCATGGCGCCCTGATAATTACTAATTCACTATATACCCGGTAGTCAAAATTACATCAGGCCCACTTGACCCATTTTTCATTCTCATTTGATAAAATCTCAGCACAAAGATATTTAGCTAATCAAATGATCAAGATATTGGATACAGCATTGTCAGTAAGTATTTTGCATTCAGCAGTGCTTCTGGTGGGCATACAACCCCACAATAAAAACATCTTCATGCAGTGGAACAGAATACATAGGGCATTATATATAATTATGTTTCCAAGATGTATAATATATTGAGTTGCGTTTGCAGCATGTCCAGATGGCTGTGCAGTCTGCAGCCTCACTACTGATGGAAACACAGCTACTTGTGCCTCTGGCAAGTGCAAGCAGCATTACGTTCAAGACTCCCAAGGCAACTGCAAACGTAAGTCTGTCTTACTGTTCACCATGTTTTTGGTACATTGTCATGAAGGAATCATTAGTGCTGTTATAATGCTGGATTGTTTCCTTGCAATTTGTTTCCACAGTGTGCCATTAGCTCCCATATAGCAGGAACCATTGAGGATATCTGTTTTTATAATATATATGTTGTAGATGTATTTTAAGGCACTGCTACTATGCATGGGAAATATTTATTTGATTGGATCATTCTGAAAGCCTAATAACTGGTAAAAACAAATTCTTCAAAACTCCTAGCAAACCTTTACTCTAATTTTGCATAGGCGTATCTTAGGGTATGAAGGTAGTACACAAGAAATTTGTGTTTGATTGAATGTACCTAGGGGCACCTCAGGGCCTCCCAAAAAGCTACTGGCTATAGACAGTGGTGTATATGTGTACGAGCAGCCTTCGCGCATTAATTGTAGTTTATGACAAAACAACTCAAACACATGGGACAGCCCGGCCGTATCTCTCTGGGGCAAGGTGTGACACCGAGAGGACTGGCTGCAAGGCCTGGATATGATCGCGTGACTGGTCCTGGGTCAGTTACTGGTTTTGGACACTTCGCGTGTTCCTGGGTCAGTTACAGGTCTTGGACACGTGACTTTGGCCACATGACCAGACAATCATGGGGCCTTCCTCCACTCTGTGTGTCAAGCCGTCTCAAGAGAGACCTACGGACCTATCAATATCACAGGTGATGCATGGGGTTGGTGGGTGGGTAGCGTGTGTCTCTGTTGATCACTGAGTCAAGAATGCCCACTGCTGTTTAGGTGCTTGTACATTACCCCTAACTGACAGAAACTCTCTAAGAAATGCACCCAAGTATATAAGCGAACCAGGAATGCAATCACCTGTCACCTGGAGGGACTGAGGACCATGCCGCGCGCTGTGTTTAAATCGACGGAAAGAAATTGATACAAGATCCCCGGACAGTAGAATATCACCCATGTGCAGACAGCCCCAGACCTGTCTGCGTGAACGAGGGACCATTTCACCCACCCGTAAATAGGCCTTGAAAGCGAGCACCATCATTTCATGGAACATAAGGCATTTATATCTAGATGTAAACACTGTGGGCAGGGCAAGCACCAGACGAGTGAGGACCGGCAGAGGGACAGGCAGGCGGACATCAGGGACCAAACCAATGTTACGGGCACCAGCCATCACTTTGGCCACAATGAAACATTTCGATGGGTCAGCAAAACCGTTAACCTTATGAAAATAAGCAATTGATACAATAGAAGATGGTGCATTGCCACCAGCATGTAGATGTGCTATAAAAAGTAACATGGTCGTCACCGAAGCAGGCAGCTACGTCGGTAAACCTAGTGACATAGTAAACACATGCGCCCGTGATGACGGGGCAATGTAAACATGCAGCAGCTGATTCAAGGAGTCCTTAAGCTGGCTGGGGACACCCGGTAAGGCACCCTCACTGGGCTGCCTTCTGCCCAAGGCGCCAACTTCCGGAACTCTTCCACTTGGCACGGTGTCGGAAGTCAGCCACGGGGTTGCCCTTGTGTTGCCCTGGCAAAACGATGGCCCTTGTACAGCAGCTGGGACATGCCCTGAGCCGGAAGCAACAGCCTCTTGGGCGGCGCTGCCAAATGCAGCAGACATTCTGGGTGCAGCACCGTTGGCGCCGGACGCAAAGCCTGGATCATGGCATGGATCTCGGTAAGCATCTTCTCCGAAGCTGCCACGCAACACTCCATGCCATGTTCCCATGCCGACTGCGGACCGGGTGTCCCAAGGGCGATAGTAAGGACAGTCTGCCACTCCCGCACGGTGCACTGGGACGGAGGCGTGCCGAATGAAACGGACGGTTGCAGTGGCGAGATGAGTGATCCGGACGGGCCGAGCGATGGCGAGACAAACGAGCCGGGTGGCGGTGATACGAGCGAGCCGGACGGGCCGAGCGGCGGTGAGACAAACAAGCCGAATGTCGGCCATGCGAGCGAGCCGGGCAACGGCAATACGAGCAACGACGAAATGAACGAGCTGGGCGGCAGGGGGACTGCCAGCAAAGTAGCTGGCAGTCCCCCTGCCCCTATGGAACAGTATACATCTATTACATCTATACATCTATTACATATAATCTTTGAAAACTTGACTACAGCCTGATTTTTCTTGAAGATCCTCCAAATAAAAAAAGGCAATCACTAAATGTATATCTTTTGCCGGAACTGCTGTTATTCTGTGAGTAAATGAGATGGTGTTGTTTTCAGCATGCCCTACAAACTGCCTGATTTGCACAATGAAAACTGATGGATCTGGTACAGAATGCAAAGATGACCAGTGTTCTCCAAAATTTGCCTTGAAGGATTCTGACAAGACATGCGTTGGTTAGTTACACTAGCCATTGTTTTATTCAGGGAGGAACCTTTAACATATTTTGCCACATCCAAATATTAAGTACTACTAATATATTTTATTTAAAAAAATATTATTTATTATTAATATATTTCTTTTTAGAATAATATTTTATTAATGTCATTTATTATAATTATGTTAAATATTATATATATATATATATATATATATATATGTTTTAATTATTACAGTTTAATTACAAACTTCTTATTTATTATATTTATTTTAGTTATGATTTTATTAGGATTATTGTGAATTAGATATGTTATCTATAGCTTTATTGTATGTATGTATATAATGTATGTATGTAAGAGTTTTGGGTGATGATGACCCATTTAAAATCATGACTTACCATGTGTCATGGTTATCATCAGGAAATACAGCTTGTACTACTACTACTAGACAATTTACTTAATCAATGTAGGTTTTTACTACCCACTATGTTATACTTATGGTCAACATAACACTTTTTCATGCTGGAGTCTTCAGCTAAATATTATTGTTGCTTTATACATACTAGTTATAATGTTAGTTATGTCAAAACAAAACACTAGGATGGCAGCAATGCATTTTATACATACCACTTATGTTTAGATAATGCAATTTTTATTATGAGCATCAACTTAATGAAATGTTTCAGCATTTTTATTGTATCACATAAATCAGGATTATTATCCCCTATGGAACAGTATACATCTATTACATATAATCTTTGAAACTTGACTACAGCCTGATTTTTCTTGAAGATCCTCCAAATAAAAAAATGGAATCACTAAATGTATATCTTTTGTCGGAATTGCTGTTATTCTGTGAGTAAATGAGATGGTGTTTTTTCCAGCATGCCCTGCAAACTGCCTGATTTGCACAATGAAAACTGATGGATCTGGTACAGAAAGCAAAAATAAGTGTTCTCCAAAATTTCCGAAGGATTCTGAAAAATCTTTTATTTAAAACCATTTTTTTTCGGGGGGGGCCTTTAAAATTTTTGACTAAAAATTTTTAATGGAACCCCCCAAAACCCCCCCAAAACGTTCTCAAAAGAGGGGTGGTTTTCGTGAGGGGTTTGCAACATTCAACACTAGGGGGCGCTTACAATTACTAACATCAACACTAGGGGGCGCTTACAACCATTAAGTAGTAAAATACACAAAATAAAAAGTAGAAAATAAGTAATGAGCTAACATATTAACAACAAAATTATTTATTGTGTTTATTTTATGTGTGACACGTTTCAGTATAAGTTTTATTTCGAATCGTTTTTTTCTAAATAATATCTGATAAAAGTACCCACATTTTGAATCGTTTTTTAATTATATCTGATAAAAAGTATTCTCATTTAATTTATTAAAAATTTGGTCTGAGGGGCTAAAAAATGCTGCAACCTCACGGCGTCTGAGTAAACGCACCGCGGTCGCCATTTTTTTGTTCTTTCCAGCGCCGTGAAACGATCTTTTACTTTCTGATCTAATCATGAAAACGACCTCTTACAGCCGCTAAACTTCCTCTCTAATAACTCATATTACATATACATAAGCTAGGTCATAAAATGTTATCATTTAAATTGCTGTGAAGAATAAAATTCATAAATCTAAATCGTGCTAACCTAAAGTCGACATCGCCTAGGCCGTAGATTACCGTGGCGTTACGTCGATATATTATCGCGGTGTCGCTAAATCTGGATTCTGGTTTTATACTAAACTAACCTAAAACTTAGCCTACGTTTCTCAACTTTAATCATACACAATATGGATATTTAATCACAGAGTTAGCGTAGCCACCGACGGTGACCATGTCCGCCATGAATGATGTCTTGCTGGCGAGTTCTTGTTCGAGTTTGTTTCGTGAATTTGATTTGTTTCAATAATGTAAGTGATTTAATTTTATAACATATAAGATATGTGAGGAAAGTCTAGCGGCTGTTAGATGTCGTTTTCATAATTCGGTCAGAAAGTAAAAGATCGCCAAAATGAATGGTTGTCATCAGGAGATTTATTGTTTTTATGGCATTACGCACGTCCGTGCGCGTTAGTCATGCGTTTAATGAGAGTTCATTGCGATATATGGGTTAACAAATGTGCTGGCCACCTATCGGATGGTCGTTTGTCAGGGGTAAAATTCAAATTGCCATGGTCGTTGGTCGCGTCTGCCGGGTGGTCGTTGGTGAGGAAACATTTATACAGCGAAGACATTC
>JAODUO010001392.1:0-5000 GCA_025642075.2 Ridgeia piscesae | reverse complement strand
TGTAGGTTTTTACTACCCACTATGTTATACTTATGGTCAACATAACACTTTTTCATGCTGGAGTCTTCAGCTAAATATTATTGTTGCTTTATACATACTAGTTATAATGTTAGTTATGTCAAAACAAAACACTAGGATGGCAGCAATGCATTTTATACATACCACTTATGTTTAGATAATGCAATTTTTATTATGAGCATCAACTTAATGAAATGTTTCAGCATTTTTATTGTATCACATAAAACAGGAGTATTATCCTCTATGGAACAGTATACATCTATTACATATAATCTTTGAAACTTGACTACAGCCTGATTTTTCTTGAAGATCCACCAAATAAAAAAAGGCAATCACTAAATGTATATCTTTTGTCGGAATTGCTGTTATTCTGTGAGTAAATGAGATGGTGTTTTTTCCAGCATGCTCTACAAACTGCCTCAGTTGTACAGTGAAAGCTGATGGATCTGGTACAGAATGCAAAGTTGACCAGTGTGCTTCAGGATATGCTCTCAAGGTGGAAGATAAGACATGCATGGGTTAGTCACACTGACTTGTTTTATTCTGAGAGGACCACTTTTGACATATGTTGCCACATCCAAGTAGTAAGTAACGACTGCAAATATAAGTCTTGTATACAGCAATTGAATAAATGTTGGTGTAATGATTTTTTTCCTACCCATTATGTTCTAGTTGTTATTAATAGAACATATGTTAGTGCCATGGGCCGATTGTCCTATGGAATTATGGCATCATTCTGCTTCCACCATTAATTCCCATATCTCTGAAACCACTTGGGATATATATTTTAAATTTTACATAGATGTACATTTGGGTACTCCCACTATGTATGAGAAATCTATATTTGATTGACTCGTTCTAAATGACCCCTACTGCCGTACAGGGCCAAAAAACTGATAATTTTCACAGTTTGCCTATTTTTCCAAAAACAGGTAAGTAATCTGTTCTCTATTATGCATAGATATATCTTAAGTTAGTGTCTCTGTACACAAGAATATCCAGATCTTCACAGTTGACCTGTTACTGCTTAGCAGCTGTAGGCATAGTGATTGTGAGCCACCCACTGTGATGTGTTTGTATTCAAGCTGACCCCTTTGGCCTCTGCTCTCAGATGTCTATGGTAGGGTCCTGCAAATCCGTTAGGGGCGCGTCGGTCGGTCGGCTGCATTTTGTGTCCACAGGGCTTTCTGCTCTTGAGGGGAGGCCCAGGGAAACTTCTTTTAAGAACCTCGCATTAATCGTATGATGGTGAAACCACATTTTTCTGAGACCCAAGATGACAGAGAATGCCACCGTGTGAATTGTAAAATATTAAGTGAGTTATTTAATTTTGATTTTGACGAGTGAATATGCGATATGTGCCGATAATTATATCTTATAGCACGTTGAGGAAGTTTTCTGAAGTTTGGCTAGTAGTTAGATGAATATCTACTAAGAAGACCCTGACAATTTCATACAAATAGCATGTAGCACATTGTAGCTAAATCATTTTGAATTTATCGACCATTTTTTCAGGATTGCTCTGACGCAATGACGGCCATTTTTTAGTAATCCAATACATAATCTCACTGCATCTTTGAACACAATACTATTTAAAGACACTGGTTAGGCGTGAATGTATATTTAAAGATATAATCTTTCTAATGAGGTTAATATTTTAAATTGATGTGCTAATTTGAGCATCTTATCAGTAAATATTGGTAAAGTGAGATTTCCTATGCTAATCAATACGCTGCTTATGGTGACTGGTTTATTTATTTACAGAGAAACATCGCCAAAAGACAGGTCAAGGTTGACAAACAGATCTGTATATAAATATATATCTATCTGCTAATAAAGCATATATGTAAAGGTTATTGAAGTTTCTCGCAAAACAGTATTTGTACTGAGCCAGTTAACTTGTATAAATACTTACATAAAATATGTTACTGAAATATCTCACAAGAAAATAGTAAATTATGTTAAGAGTACACTGGATTCCATCGTGGGTGCTGAACAATTTATTAATCCAGAAAATAGACCAAATAATATAGGTAATATTGGATATAAAATGCCATTTCAAGGTGATACCCATCTCAATGCCACACTACATTAAGTTCAAATATATCTAACACACTATAAGGTTAAAGCAGTTTGCAACTGCATCTCAGTTGAGTGATCCAGACCCGGTATGAACGTATGCTACACAGCAGGCTGTTCAGTGGTCACACATTTGGTATCATTTTCTGAAAGTTAAAATTGCCATAAGTTTTGAATGCATAAAGATATTTAAATTCTGTAAACGATATCTTGTTACCTATTATGCATACAATCAACATGCACCACCATAAACATGGTAAAGTTATTTTTGATTTTGTTTAGCAGGCCCCTATCTATGGTTCAAATCTATCATTAGTGGCTGACAGAGCAAAACCCCATTAGATCCATGTCAAGCTGGAATGTTGCTTTCAGATTTTAAGGTGTATCTTCAAAACGATTGGTTTACTCTAAATGCAAGTTGTTATATTTAAATGATGTGACTGTGGTATCTATTGGTTACCATTTCAGTGCTGAGTTTCTGGACAGCCAGTTAACACTGAATACTGAGTTTCTTGTGAGGATTCAGTGAAATTGATTGAGACTCCAACTTCATTCTTATTATATATAGAAGCACTTTTTGACTAGGTAGTTAGGTACACCCAACATATTAGGAAATAACAATAATCAAAGGTTATAAAACAAGAGGAGAGGGATACACATTGCTTTAGCAGGAACTCGCACTGAAATGGATAAAGATATATTGTCACTTCTGTGTGACAAACATTGAAAATTAATATTCTGGACAATTATAAAGTGAAATATCACACTATTGATATCAACAGCATTCATTTATATCATAAATTTATATTTTATTTTTCTACCTAACTTATATTGTTTTATTGAAGACTGTAAACACTATTGAACAGAATCAGTCTCTGGAGACCAGTTTATTTTATATAAAGTTCATTGTTATTATTCTTATCACTGGGCGGGCTTAGTGAAGAAGACATAGATAACTCCACATTGACTGTTCTGTTGTTGCATAGACACAAATTGGCTGTGTTTCTGGACATGTCTTATGAATAACTGGAGAAAGTATCTCAATTAGATGATTATGGTGTGGAGATTATGATTCACCAAAAACATCCATTTCATTCATAATTGCAAACTCATAATAGCCTAAAATACTTCAGGGCCTCTTGGCATGTTTTTTTAACTACATACCTGATATAAATACAGCGACCACCAAGTGAGATGAAACCTTGGTTGTTTATTTAAATAGTTCATTTTTTTAACATATAGATGTTACTAAATAAAATATATTGAATGTTTGTTCACTCAATCCCCGCTTCCATAGTAACCATGTAATGCTTTAGAAAATCTAGCTAAGCTAAGCTATCGCATGTGTATCATAAACCAATAAGGTTATATTGAAGTTAATAGAGGTGGTAGCTTCTGTTCTGCAGAAACTGGTATATAAGTTATAACTTGCTTTGTGTCAGAATTTAATTTTGTTGTATCATCTGCAGAATATACCTGCCCCAGTGCACAGATGAAAAATGATGGCACTTGTCCAAGTGAGTATCTTAATTTGTCAACCCAACAGTGACAATTTATTTATGCAAGCACCAACACGAGTCAAAAGAATGATGAAAAATTGATGATGTTTATTTATTATTATCATTACTGCTGTGGTTATATAAAACCTTGTCATTAATAAGTATTACTAATGTACTAATCCATCACACTGTTCATTCACACTAACTCTAATATACACTAACCGGATAGTTATTTTACATATAATTATTTAGCCTACACCTAGAAGTGGGGCCATTATGCCACCCCACCAATGCAAACATTGTGCTATCAAGTCTTGATCTGTGTTCATTGAATATAATTTATTTTATAAACAAACCAAGTATTATGTGATTCATGCACTTGTTTATTGTGTAATTGTCTGTCATCCCACTGAATGCAGCAGTCCTTCATTATGTTCCAGCCCACCACGTGGTGCCCCTGTGTAATGCAGCCCGACTCACATTGGAACACACGAGTTGGCACTATCAGTGCAAGATATTGGTTGTTTCTCATTTACCTTTTTTAATTATGTCAGTTCAGAAATTGATGCATCGAGAGATCAGTGTGAAGACCATCTGTGGTGTGAGTCTTAGTTATGACATCTGTCATTTTGTTGTTGCTGTGTGTTGTCTGATGGCTGTGGATTTGTCTGTAGCTGCAGCCACTGGTTGTCTGATGACAATGCTCACAACTACTGCCGGCTCAACAACCTACTGTCCTAAAGGCTACTGTGAAGTTGGCTATGTGTGGTCCAGTGACAGTTCTGGAGGAAAGTGTACACGTGAGTACAGTAATGGTTACAGTAGGTAGAATAACTAAATGAATAATCAAAATTCATATATATATAATATTTTACCATATACAAGTCCAATGACTAATGTTTGGATTAACCAGATGTACATAATGTATTTTTTATATTTGTTTACCTATAGTTATGATGTATATTTTTGTCATTATTTTATTAAATTAGTAGTTATCATTTTAATACTGGGTCTATGTATTATTATATTGTTGCTTGTATATGTACATGAAGCATAACGAATAAATTTACTTAGTTTTTAATTTTCCAGACTTGTGCTATATTGACCATTGTGTTAACCGCAGTGTTTGTGGTGCTGTGTTCACAGTGTTTTCACCACATTAGCATGTTGTGTTAACCGCAGTGTTTGTGGTGCTGTGTTCACAGTGTTTTCACCACATTAGCATGTTGTGTTAACCACAGTGTTTGTGGTGCTGTGTTCACAGTGTTTTCACCACATTAGCATGTTGTATTAACCGCAGTGTTTGTGATGCTGTGTTCACAGTGTTTTTACCACATTACATGTTGTGTTAACCGCAGTGTTTGTGGTGCTGTGTTCACAGTGTTTTTACCACATTAGCATGTT